>JAODJS010000026.1:37067802-37084163 GCA_027576325.1 Sciades assimilis | reverse complement strand
ATATCAGTTTTTGAGATTTGTAAATTATTGCATTCCATTTTTATTTACAATTTGTACTTTGTCCCAACTTTTTGGGAATCGGGGTTGTACATACATACATACATACATACATACATACATACATACATGCATACTTTGTCACATTTGAATGCTAAGACTTGATTCCAACAGTAAAAGTGTCTATAAATTGTTAGCATGGAAATTTTTGGAGTTCAGGAAGAAGAATGGTGAGGCTTGAGGTGTAAGACCATATTTTTCTTTTGTAAGAAGTTGGCTGTTTTTACAGATTGAGCGGACCCTGTTTGAAGACACCGTGAAGACACTCAATAACTACTATGCAGAGGCCGAGAAGATCAGCGGTCAGTCTTACCTGGAAGGCTGCTTGGCCTGTGTGTCAGCTTACGTTATATTCCTCTGCATGGAGACACAATATGAGAAGGTATTGATATGTTCTTCCTTTAACCCATTTACTCCACAATCAGCAGTTACCATCTTTCTGCTCAAATCCTTCCACATAGCCAGCTTTGATAAAAGAGAAACCACAGCCATCCAAAGCTTACAATGTTTTTGAAAAGATTGAATTTGGTTTTGACATGCTACCTCACTCAAGTGTGACCACACATGTATTCAGAGGAGCAGATGGAAATTGTTTATGAATGCACGTCTAAAGATGTTCTGATGTTTGATGTGCTCGGATCCGCCATGCTTCCAAATGCTTCATTTACCTACAAGTTCGCATTGTGACTCCATGTTGAAGTGCTTGCACCTGTTTGCCAGTGACTGCACCTGAATTTCTGAGTTTTGTGCCATGGCTGGTTCTAAATGGCACCTAATTAACCTGTCTAGTTCTGCTTTACCTGACCCTTATTCAGATGAAATAGAGATGAAATAAGCACAATGTTCCTGCAAGCCGGTTTCTTTTTTATCCTTGCTCTTTTATCTCTACTCTCTTGCTTAGAACGATCAGAAGCAGTCTTGTTTATGTTTTGTTGAATCTCATTAACCTATGCAGAACATTGTTGAACAAACCCATTTGAGAAATAAACTATGATAAACTGCCACCCATGAAGAACATTCTTGTTTGCTGCCTCAGCTGACAGAAGGCTACACATGAATAGACATGGAAGGACGGCACGTATGCCCAAAGCTACCCTGATAAGCATCTTCTTCATCCAAGACAAAAGAATGGGTACATGTCAAGAACTAAGAAAAAGAGTGAGTTATTTTCATGGATAAAAGAACAACTATGCTTAAGATCACTTGCAGTATTGTATTCATTACAGATCACTGATCTCTGAATTCTTTCTCCTAAACTTTAAAACTTAATAAGGAGATAGAGGAAGATTAACATAAGTATTAAATTTGATCAAGTTTTCAGGGAAACATGAGTAAATGCTTCATTTTTATACGGGCGGTAAAAAAAATCTTTGTTTGAAACAAACTTCAGAACAGCAGAAGCAGATATAGGAGAAGCTCTTTAATCTTATTTCAAGTAGGACTTAATTATTTTTAAAAGTAAATAATGAGATTAAAGTAATTTTCTGTAAAATATTTTATTCCATGTGCATGAGGTGGTATGAAAAGTTGAATAAAATGACTGGCTAATACATTTTTTAATTTTTTTTTATTTTTAGTGTGGATTAAAATAGACTTTTCATAAAGCAAATGATTTGACAAAGGAGGTTTGTAAAAAATGTCATGGAATTGGCTTTTTTTTTTTTTTTAATTTGGAATTATAACCAAAGAGTCCAGTGACATTAATTCTCTTAATTGAAGGCTTTAGAAAAAGCTCAAATGTACATCTTGATGCTCATTATCTGTAGCTGACAGATTCGTTTGCATATGGCAAAAACTTCCTTGAAAAGTAACTGCTTTGCAATAAACTTTGCACAGGGTTAGTTCATGCTCTTTTTTTTTCCATCTAAGATGGCACCATGGACGGCTGCCTCGGTACTTCGCTCTCTCGTACTTTCTTTTTTTGTGTGTGTCTATATGCTTTTATCTGTTTGTACTATGAAAGCTAAGTGGAACCAAAGTCAAATTCCTCGTGTGTTAACATACCTGGCAATAGAAGTGTTTCTGACTTCTGACTTAAACTCATTAGACCAGTTTATAATGGTCTAATGACCATTTTGCATTTAGTGTGCAAAAAGGGAAGAAACATAAAGTCGTGAAATGCTCTACAACTTCACAGAAGCACCTTTTTTGCTTTCACTTTTAGAATGAAAAGGCACACCATAAAGTTTCACCTCATTATTGTAGGAAAGCAAAGCTCATGCAGCTGATGCAATATTTATTTGCAAAATAAATAAAAAAAAAATAGATGATAAGGAGGCCTAAATCAAGCTCTCATTAACTCCTTACCCCTTAATGACGACATATGATGACCCCGTGTATATCCCATAATGATGACATATGACGCCTTGTCTAAAACCTTGTCAAAACCTTGTCTTTAGTGTGTGTACACACACACACACACACACACACAAGGGTGGCTGTAGGAACTGGTTTAAGGGGTAAAGATTTAAAGGCTATATTCATCATTCATTCATCCTCAGTAATTGCTTTATCCTTGTTAGGGTGTATCCGGAGTTTATCTTGGTGCAAGAGCATAAAGGCAGGAGAATTCACCCCAAATACAGATAAATGCTACCTGTTAAATGCCAGTATATCCAGGGCACCATGCACATACACACATTCCTGCCTATGGGTAAGTTAGCACAGCCAGTCTGCCTCCCTGCATGTTTTTGGTTCGTGGGTGGAAACCAGAGAACCCAGAGAAAACCCACACAAACGGAGAGAACATGTGAGTCTCCACACGCATCCATTTTCCACCAGAACACTTCCAGTTCTGGTTCAGAGCCAGTGCTTAAGCTTGAACCAGTGCTTCACATTTTGACAGTAAAAGAACAGGCTCTCGGACAGGAAAACTGGTTCCAGAACAGCACCAAAACTTTGCTGATTTAGAACCAAGAACTGCTTATGTTAGGGGAAAGGGGTGGGATTATCGTGACCACAAGATCAGCTAAAACTTTGTGATCATTTAAGAAAAAAAAAAAAGACAATAAAGCTAGTGTAGTGTCTCATCTGACTAATCCAAAGATGCAGAAAGAGACAATGTAGTTGGTTCTTCTTCTTCCTCTTCTTCTTAGCGGTGCTGGATAGCGTGTTAGTGGGGCTAATAGCACTAGCAGCTGGCTTAGTGGCTGGGAAAGCAGAAACATACACAGCAATGTGGCCCTATGGTGGATTTCTGGCCCGTGGAAAAACAGTTCAGTTCTTCGATAATTCAAAGTGAACCAACTCCTAAAAAGCACTAGCACCTGGTTCGTGTTGGTGGACAGGGGGTAACAGACCCTAACACAAGCTCTTGTTAGGCTTGTGGTGTTTAAAATGGTGCTAACAATTTAGTATGCAAAAAGGGAAAAAATATTACAATTCCTCTTAAACATGCCTAAAAATAACTCTCCTAAAATGTATAAACTGACATTTGCTGTAATCCAATTTTATCAGACTTAAAAAAATATGATCCCACTCCTTGATAGAATTATCCTTGATTATGTGATGAAGTGAAAAAAGGAGTACTCGTGTGTGTGTGTGTGTGTGTGTGTGTGTGTGTGTGTGTGTGTGTGTGATCAGTGTTTTATCTCTCCAGACAGTGCTCCATGGAAACCGTATCAGATTGAAATCCTCACATCTTCCAGGGAGATAGTTTCCCTTAAAGGATCTTTATTCTGTGATTTTTAGTTAACTCATTTATCATGTCCTTCCCTTGTCTCTGTTATGATGCAGGTCTTAAAAAAGATCTCCATGTATATTCAGGAGCAGAATGAGAACGTTTACGCACCCCGAGGACTTCTTATCACTGACCCTATTGAGAGGGGCATGAGAGTGGTATCCTTTATGTGGCAATCTCCGAGAAAGCATCAAGGACTTGAACTTTATGCAAGCCGCTTCTGTGAACCAGTGGAAATTAAAAGGATGTAATATTGCATTTTGTTTGATTGGAGACCAGACATGCTGTTACATTTTGGATCCTCAGCAATGTTTTAGCAGTGTAAGCTAATAGGGTAAGAAGAGGAGGGTTGCAGGAGTTCAGCTATGGTATATTGAATACCTGGAGCTCCTGATGATATGCAGTGCAAATCTCCAAGATCTATACATCAAATGAGTACAAGATCTGATCTGAAAAGGCAAACTGCTCATCTATGATTCATCTATGATTCATCTAGGAACCCAAAGGTTACTAGTAAAATGAAATAAGCTGTCTTTGGTAAGAATTCAGACTCGAATGCCTTTGAGGCATGTTGAGATTTGTTCTGAGACAGTAGTACTCCAGACAGAAGAAGTGAATAACTCAAACTTATTTAAATGTTATGTGGCTTCGTTCTTGGACACACATCTCCAAGTACAGTTGTCAGTCAAAAAGTGCTTGTGGTCATGTAAAAACTTTTCTTTGAAATTGTCTAATTTGGGGTGATTTTTGTTAGTAGATGGCATTCACTCCAGTGGACCATCAGGTGTGCCTGGCAGTGCCATCACTGTGTCTGTCCTCAATTCCAATAGCCTGGATTAGAACTTTCCACAATGACCACCAACAAGTCATCACAGGGCTTTGAAACTTAAAACAGGCGCATCAATATTGGCTTACTACTGTAAAAGAGATCATAGTTTTCTTTTCAAAGTTTTTTTTCCCCAAAAAAGTTCAAATCATTAATATAGTAAAGTTTTCTGTAAAGAAGATGTTAATTTAACATTTAAGGAAGGAGTTTATGGTGTCAGTGCTTTGTAATGGTTAATGTTTTCTGACACAAGAGAATTTTCAGGTTTCTCAGCAACTACCACTATTGTCATAGTAACTTTAAGTGGGATGAAAAAAAAGCTTGGTAAGTGAGTGAATGACTGTAAATGATACAAATAGCTTTTTTTAAACAGATGTTCCATAACATTAAATGTAATTATAAATGGTTAAAACATGACATCACGAATGAATAAATAAATAAATGAAAAATTATAATTGAAAGAAAAATCACCAAAATGGTGCTATAAGAGAAATAAAATGATGTCGGGCTGTGTCACACCACCACTGCTTGGATTACTTTCCTATAACTGCACACCCTGTTGTTTTATTTCTTACTTACAGTACAGTATGTCCAATCATTAGACAATGAGTGAAATGCCTGTGGTTGGCACAGTAGTGCAATGATTAGCACTGTTGCCTCACCGCAAGAAAGTTCTGGATTCAAACCTGGTGGCCAGCTGGGGCCTTTCTGAGTTTGCATGTTTTCCCCTTGCCTGTGTGGGTTTCCTCCCACAGTCCAAAGACATGCAGACTAGGTTAACCGGCCACTCTAAATTGTCTATAGGTGTGAATGTGAATGGTTATTCATCTCTGTATAAATCCTGTGATGGATGGGGACTTGCCCAGCATGTTACCCTGCCTCAACTGGCTCCAGCTTTACATGGAACCCTGATGGATAAGTGACATAGATGATGGATGGCTTGATGAAATGCCTGAATAACACTTCTGTCCATTACACATATTAATCACACAACATAATGCAAATGATTAAAGGAATTTTATTGCATTCAGCGTTTAGGACTGATATAATGCTGTATGTGCTGTTATAACCCTTGACAGTAATGGTTCAGATAGAGATCTCTGTCTTTGAGGATCGCAGCTCCACCGGCTCCAGTTCCAGTGGCAGCTCCGCGTCTGGCAGCAGTGCTCGGTGACTGGAGGAGCAGCACCAGGGATACGGGTACAGAGGGGCCAAAGGGATTGCCAAGATTCGCATGTTGAAACATGAGAGCACCAGATTCTGAATTAAGAGAATGTCAAAGCCACTTCCTCCTCCTCTCTCTTTATCACATAATTCACGCAGTATGCACATAAACCCTCCCTCATTCCTAACCTTTCATTGTCTTCTGTGTTTCCGTTAGCAACACACATGATCTCTGAGCTCCATACACCATATCCCACAAATGCTGAAATAGGGAGCAGAAGTCTACTTGTACTGTATATCATAGGCAAAATATTTCTTTAAGTCTACCTGCTTCATTTCTGTCTATTCCTGTCAATTGGACATTGTTATAAATTTGGCAGCTGGGTTGAGTGCTGGATGATGGCCAAGCTCTCCACATTCTCCTATCTGGTCTACTTTAAGAGGCACTGCCACAGTTCACTGCCATTGCTGATCCTGTGCAGTGCTTGAGGCTTCTGTTCACTTGGCCAACTCTGCCATTCACCTGTGGCTCAGTGGTTTGCTGTTCTGTGGTGTGGGCAGTGAGCCCAGGTGGATCAAGTTCTCCCCACGTCTCAGCTCATTGGGTATGCAAGCGAGCTTTAGCCCATCAAGGACTTTTTGTCTCCATGAGATGAAAGCTACTAGTAATTTTGGCTTGTCCACTGAGCTGTGGTTGATGTGTGTGTGTGTGTGTGTGTGTGTGTGTGTGTGTGTGTGTGTGTGTGTGTGTGTGTGTGTGTGTGTGTGTGTGTGTTTTGATATCAGATAAGCTACATTAACTGATAAAATTCAGAGGAAGTTGAATCAGCAAATGCTTAATATGAGCTCTCCAACAGAATAGCTGCCTCATGTGTAATGTTTCCGTCTTGGTCAGTTTTGCACTAATGATAGCTCCAGGCTGAAACTCGCACAGCATCTTATATATGCCTTTATGCATACTTGGCAGCTTAATTCTGAAAACAACCATAAAGGCTTTGTGATTTACATATATTTACTTCCTGCATAAAATATAACGGAATACATCAAAGAGTCAGAATGGATTAAGATCTTGTTATTTAGTGGCATTGGGCTCTGTGTAAGCTGAAGCCAGACATAGTATAAGGGATTTGTCATATGAACAGTAGTTGTTTACCCAGATCATATTCAAAAGAGAAGCTCAAAAGGCAAATGTAACAGATCTTTGCACCAGAGATTTTCTCCATCTGTCCGTTTTGCTTTCGATTCAGATTCTCAATTCTGGCGTATACATCTCATACTTGTAAAAGGATATGGATGCATTGGGAAACTGAAATCTTACATGAATGGCATGACATTACAAGCATTGAGCAGACACTCTTATCCAGAGTGATGTACAACAAGCATATACGTATACACCCAGCGCCTGGGGAGTAATTGGGGATTAGGTGCCTTGCTTAAGGGCACTTCAGCCATGGATGTTCCTGCCAGGGAATTGAACTGGCAACCCTTTGGGCCCAAGGCTGCTTCTCTAACGGTTAGGCCATGACTGACTTGATTTTCATTCGTTCATCTTCAGTAACCTCTTTATCATTATTAGGGTGGCAGTGGATACAGAGTTCTATCCTGGCAACAGCTAGCGGGAAGTGGGGTCACTCCCTGAACGGGTCCGTCACAAGGCACCTTGTGCACACACACTCATTCACACCAAGGGCAATTTAGCATAACCATATCCATCTAACATGGGGAGAACATGCAAACATGAAGACTTCAGTGGACCTGGAAGACTGTTCATGGTTAGAAAAGTACATCTAAAGGCTTATATGTCTATCAGTTCACAGTTAGTAGGAAGATTTAGTACCATTTCTATTACCTACAAGTGGGACAGGTTTGAGGACAAAGACACACTGTAGAAACCTAGGAAAGCAGTGTTGTGCACTTGATATTATTTGTGTTGGTTGGTCTGTCATAAGAATAATGCAAAACAAGAATAATGTTCTTGATTGTCTACAGTAAAGGAAATTGACTGCTTTCCAAAAACAACATTGTTGGCCATCTGCAGTTTACTGAAGAGCACAAGTATGTTCCACATGAATATTGGAACAATATCCTGCAGATAAATGAGACAAATGTTTTAGGCAAAGATAAGACTGAAATGGCTGAGATAAGAAAACCAACATCAAGATATAATTTCATCTGTAAGGCATGGCATGTAGTATGTTTGGTACCACATGGCCTGGATGTCTTGTAGTTACAGATGTACCACTGAATTCATTGTTGTGTAAGAAGATCCTCAGCAAATGTCAAGGTACCATTCTGTAATCTAATGGTTGGGTTGTGCAAAATAGCAACAACTAAAACTATAGGAGTAAATCAACACTCAAATGGCTAAAGCCCAGCCACAGTGAAGTACTGTGAGGTAATCAAATATTATAAAAGCCATGGGCTTGAAGTTAATGTCTATAAAGGGGGTTATGGTAGTTTCTAAATTTAAGGGAGCACACATTTCTTGCATTGTTGGTTAAAGCATTTGTTTAATGAATATAAGGCACTGTAACGTGCTATTTGTTTGCCTAGTCTAAATTTACTGGTGGTGCAAAGGGTAGCGTTGACATTTCAGAGCTCCAGGGTCCCTGGTGTCAGAGCTCAGATTACTGACTGTGTGGAGTTTTTGTGCATGTTGTCCCATGTCCATTCAGGTTTTCTCCAGGTTCTTTAGTTTATTCCCCTTCCCGAAAAACATGCTAGTCGGTGGACTGGCTGTGATAATTTTCCCTTGGATGTGAATGAATGTGGAGATGCATGTATGTGATGCCTTGCAATTGACTGGCCATCCTCGGTGTATCCTTGCCTTGCACTGAGTGTTCTCAGGATAGGCTTTAGATCCACCACCACTCTGACCAAGATAAAGTGGTTACTGAAGCTGAGTTAACGAATGAGTATACAACATGGCTCCTCCTCTTGTTGGGAAGTGTAATTATCTCTCTTTTGTTCTGAATGTAGCATTATCTAATAGGGCCAATGTCAGACTGAAAAGTACACTTATGTAAGATACATGTGTATTAAGTGAGCTGCACATAAAGCCACCTTAATGGAGTTACAGTATACATGAAAAACCATGATGCCATCACGTTTACCTCAGGACATTAAGGGTTTCTTCATATATCAATTGCATCGCATATCTGTTGTGCATGCTTTCAGTTTCTCACCTGGATACCCTAAAGCCCATTCCACATTCCTTCATTTTTTTTTTTAACCAAGACTCCATGGTAAGCCAATGCTCATCTTAGAGCTGTCCATTAGATGACTAGTGCTCTAGTGTGCACCCTTCTGTTCCTGCTGCTTTCATGTTTCATCACTATGGAGATACCCAACCTGGTGCTGAGCAACTGGTAGCCAGTGAGCTGGCTGTAAATACACGACTTGCACTATAGATGCATGAGATACCTTCTGTTGGACTAGTATTCATTTCAGTGACCAAGTGAAAACTGTTTTGTCCTTTAGTTAAGAAAAGGTCTTCCCTGTGCTTGATCTAGAGAATGTAATTTTGTGTATACATGTGTAAAGTGAGAGTATAATCATGGGTGTGTTTGTATATACAGTGCCCTCCTGAATTATTGGCACCCTTCAAGAAATAAGGTTTTATAAAGTGAACATTACACACATTAATTATAGTTTTCCACTCAAACAAAAAATATAATTAAACTTCTTTTTGAAAATAATAATAATAGTAATAATAATAATAATAATGTATTCTCTGAAAAATATATGTGCCAGAATTATTGACACCCTGAAGGAATAAATGCAAACAAATTGTCAGTCTGTTATTTTTCATTCAGTCTCCAGGAGCTCTATTGTTGCCTTTAACCATATCCTGTTTCCCTGGGGTATAAATCTGAGGTTGTATGTTTGTAAAACCCCTTTGTCTTCCATTACCATGGGAAAACTGCACACATGAAATAGATGGTTGTTGGTCTGTACAAATAAGGTAACATTTGCTGGCATAACAAAAAAGTATACAGAAGAAGAAATTTGCCAGAAATTGAAGCCATGAGCCCCCTGCCTTCCCACACAATATGAAGGATGGTTAAGGAAGGGGAAAACAGCCATCAGAACACTGTTTTCAAACTGTACAGTTCTTGTGCTTGTCAAATTTCACAATTAACTTACATGAATAACAAACCATATAGAAGTGTTGGAAGAAAGAACCCCTTCTAGATTTTCTCATAAAAAATGCATCTGCAAAGCACCAAGATATCTACAATTGGCATTGTGTTATCTTGATCACACCATCAGCATGTTTGTTTGGCAAAAAAAATAGAAGTAAATGATTTCCCACTGTAGAATATGGTAGTGGATTGTTGATGCATTGAGACTGCTCAGGTGGTTCATAAACTGCTTAATGGTATCATGAATTCTGCTAAATACCAGAATGTTTTTCACCCAAAACATGGTTGGCTTTGCCAGGTGGTTCAGACTCAGGTCCATTTCAGTTTCCGGAATTAAAGCTTACTGAAAACCTGTGAAGTCCACATACACAAACCTAATAATATAAATGACCATAAAATGTACTTATTGAAATAGTGGACAAAAATCGCTCAACAAGTGTTTGTCCTATTAAACATTAAGGGAAGAGAATCAGTTATTCTCTCAAAGACATAAAATATTTCACAAAATATGAATTGTAAAGGTGCGAATTTTGAGACCAGTATTTTGAGGAAAAATTGCACTACTTAAAAATGTGTAGTGATTGAAAGGAAAAAAACTGTGTAAATAAAGCTAAACAATGTCCCTGAGCTTAAAATATCACTTGTTGCATCATTGTTTATATATAAAAGTTTCATTGTGGGTGTCAATAAGATACATTAGCGGGCACTGTACTTTTTGCATGTTTACTGAGCAAGTACTTTATTGGTAAAGTTTACTAAATATATATAAAATTAGAGAGATCCTATTTCTGGAGTAGCAATAGATTCTTCTTTTCTGTTTTCTGTTGTAAAAAGAGTCTTAAAATCTTAATATCTAATGGAAATACAAATTATTTAGATTTCTGAAATACATAATGAATGTATGCAATATCACTGACATTTGTCTT
Organism: Sciades assimilis; assembly: GCA_027576325.1. NCBI lineage: Eukaryota > Metazoa > Chordata > Actinopteri > Siluriformes > Ariidae > Sciades > Sciades assimilis. The sequence goes on along the minus strand of JAODJS010000026.1, from coordinate 37,073,366 downwards.
TCATTGAAAAATAAAATGATAAAGGACATATGTACACTGATCAGCCATAACATTAAAGCCACTGAAAGGTGAAGTGAACAACGTTGATTATCTTGTTACATTGGCGCCTGTCAAGGGGTGGGATATAGGCAGCAAGTGAACAGTCAGTTCTTGAAGTCGCTGTGTTGGAAGCAGAAAAAATGGGCAAGCATAAGGATCTGAATGACTTTGACAAGGGCCAAATTGTGATGGCTAGACGACTGGTTCAGCACATCTCAAAAATGGCAGGTCATGTGGGATGCTCCCGGTATGCAGTGGTTATTATCTATCAAAAGTGGTCCAAGGAAGGACAATCAGTGAACTACAGAAGAGCTACTGTAGCACAAATTGCTGGAAAAAAAAGTTCATGCTGGCTATGATAGAAAGGTGTCAGAACGCAGTGCATCACAGCTTGCTTTGTAATGGGCTGAGTAACTGCTCAGAGCACCCATGCTGATTCTTATCCACCAAAAAAAGCGCCTACAATAGGCATGCGAGCATCAGAACTGGACCATGGAGCAATGGAAGAAGGTGGCCTGGACTAGTGAATCCCATTTTATTTTACATGTGGTTGGCCGGGTGCATGTTTGTTGCTTATCTGGGGAAAAGACGGCACCAGGAAGCACTATGGGAAGAAGGCATGCGGCAGAAGCAGCATGATGCACTGAGCAATGTTCTGCTGGGAAATCGTGGGTCCTGGCACTCATGTGGATGTTAGTTTGACACGGACCACCTACCTAAACGTTGTTGCAGAATAAGTATACCCTTTCACGGCAGCACTATTCCCTAATGGCACTGGCCTCTTTCAGCAGGATAATGCACCCTGGCACACTGCAAAATGTATACAGTGTATGACTTCAAAATGACACATTAAATAATGCATTATTATATTTGCAATGGTTTTATGAATAGATACTACAATAATTTGTTATATAGCTTGACAAGTCACATACTTTATTAAGTGTTATGTATGTAACTATTAGCATTTATACAGATTCACTTCAGACATTATAGGATATTATGTATACTATGTAGTACATTATAAGCTCATATATAATGATTTTCGGAATTCATAGGAGGTGTTACCAAAAAGACATACTCAAAAATCAGGCTGTAGTCAAGACCGCCATTGCCAAGTCCCAGACAAGTGCAAGACCAGGACTATACCTGAGACCAAGTTAAGACTAATTCCTAAGGTGGTTGAAGCCAAGTCAAGATTGAGGCCGAAAACCATCAAATTCTTTTTCAAGGGTAAGCATTTACTTCAAGCTAGTTAGCTTAATTTATTCACTGTGCCAATGATTAGGCTATATTTCCTAGAAGAATTAATTACTTTTTGGAAACTTTGTGCATGCAGAAAGAAAGGATAACAAAAATTATTTTTACAAAGTCCTGATTGAGACTAAAACCATATTTAGTGAAACCAATGGCCAAGACAGAGACAAGTCCAAGTACAAATGCCAATAATTCAGACACAAATCTAAGACAGTGCAGAAACTGTCTCAAGACTGGACCTGAGTCCAAGATGGGAAAGCATATGTCTGTATGAGTAGGACTGTCGGACTCGAGCCTGGTCTTGGAGTCTTTGAGTCCAACAGTGCTGCTAAATAAACTCATATGCGTATTTTTCACAAAATTTGACTGCTGATCATTGTTAGTTGATAACTTATTATTAAATTTCAACAGAAAAAAAAACATTTAAATGGTTGTTACTTTCTAGCATTTGCATGTGATTCCTGTTTGTTATGCTTCTGTCTAGAATAGCAACAGGAAGTAACTTATACGCAGAAATGAACTGAATTTTGCTCTGAGCTGTATGTAATGAGGGACGTTTTCGCAATATAGGCAAGGTGTCTCAGGGCAAAATCAAGTCATCCCCAAAACAGAATGTGTCTCTTCTCCCTGATGTTAAGCACAGTTATTGGGGAGAGAGGGAGGAAGCAATATATTTCCTTCTCAGAGGAAATTATATTGTCCTTGATCTGACAGTTACGTATGCCATGCCAGGGGACTGAAGGTTACTTCTATGATTTTGGCATTAGTTGTTGCTATTTGTTTTGCAGAATGATGACATTTTAGTAGTTTTTGTTCAGAACATCGGCCCAGAAGACGTTCGCCTATCTTCAGGGTGATTGGAGGAAAACATCAAATGTGTTTGCAATGGAAAGAAGAAGTAAAGTGATTTGACATTACCATGGAGATTAAATCTTGGGGGGGGGACACACTTTTATACACAGACTTACTCTAAATAGTTAAGACAGAGAGTTCTGTTGTCCCTGATGTCAAAATGAAAGAAAGTGAAAATACAAAGCAACTCATCAGTCAGAGCCCTCTAATAAACTGTGTAGAGATAAGCCTCCTGAGGTCATGTGACCCTAAAGAAACAGATTTGAGTTCTCTTATAGGAACAACACACCTGTAGCAAAAGGTCACTACTGGAGCTTAGGACATCTGACAAGAGCTTCGAGTGTTTTTACTGCTCTGTCACACAACAGTGGCTCTGTTCTAACTGAGAAAAGGCTCTCTTTTATACATGATCGAGCCTGTTTCTCTCCCATGTCCAAATACTCATCATACTTGGTAAACTTACACAACCCCAAATCATAAAAAGTTCGGATGGTATAGAAAATGCAAATAAAAAAGGAAATAAGTGATTTCTAAATTTACTTTGACTTGTATTTCATCAGCGACAGTAAGAACTCAATATATTTCATGTTTTTTTCTGGTCAACTTAATTTCATTTGTACATCTATTCCTATGTTTCAAGCCTGCAACACATTCCAAAAAAAAAAAAAAGCTGGGACGGGGCAAATACTAGAGCTAGTAATGAAGTAAAATAAATAAGTAATGATGTGATTTGAAACAGGTGACATGCTATCAGGAAGGGCTTCTTTCTTGCAATGCTTGAACAGTTGATTCTGAAAATTAACAGTCACAAGAATCAAAATGTGCAGTTTACAACCCCAAGTCAGAAAAAGTTAGGATGGTATGTTGAAATTGAAATTTAAAATCGAAAACAGTGATTTGTAAATAATCTTTGACTTGTGTTGCACTCAAAACAATACAAAAAGTTAAAGTCCCTTCCATGCCAAGACCTGGTCTTCCCAGGCAGTCTCCCATCCCAGGACTAACCCGGCCCTTAAGGCACATTGGGCAACACTGACCTCCATCTCTATAGCCCTCAGTCTCTCATTTATTACATAGCTAGGGTTAGAGTGGGGGCCCAGTCCTCTGGTAAACACAAGAGTTTGACTTGCTACTCACGTATTGCAGCGTCCCTCACCAGATGGCAGCAAGTACCATTTTTATGATGGTCTTTGGAACAACCCAACCGCCAAGTAGAACTCACGATCTCCTGGTCAAGAGGCAGACACGCTAACCACTAGGCCAACTCGCAGTCCAAAACAACACAACAGCACTTTATTTGTTGTTTTACATAATAAATTTTCTGGGTTTTTTTGTTTGTTTGTTCAAAATAAACACTTCAATTTCAATTTTGATTCTTGCAACACATTTAAAAAAAACGTGAGACAGTAAAGCAGTTACTGCTTTGTAATGTTGCCATTTCTTCTCACAAGATGTTTAGGGACTGAAGACACCAAGTGATGAAGCATTTCAGGTGTTTTTTGTCCCATTCTTCCTGCAAACAGGTCTTAAGGTGTGCAACAGTAGGAGTCGTTGTTGTCATTTTTTGTTTTTAAATTTGACACACATGTTCTATTTGGGACAGAGGGGACATGCACCCTCTTCTTCCACAGCCATGCCTTTGTAATGTGTGCAGAAAGTGGTTTTGCATTGTCTTGTTCAAATGCCTGGAAAATATGTCATCTTGAAGACAGTGTATATTGCTCCATAATCTCAATGCACATTTCTGCATTAATGTTGCCATCACAGAAGTGTATGTTACCTTTGCCAATGGCACTGACACAACCCCATACCATGACAGACCCTGGCTTTTGGACTTGTTGTTCGTAACAGTCTGGACAGTCTGGATAGTCCTTTTTTCTTTGGTCTGGAGCACACAGCATCCGTTTCTTCCAAAAAATACCTGGAACACTGGTTTGTCTGACCACAATACACATTTCCACTATGTGATAGTCCATCCCAGATGCCTCCAAGCCCAGAGAAGTTGATGACACTTCTGGACACAGTTAACATAAGGCTTTCTTTTGGCACAGTAAAATTTTAACTGGGATTTTTGGAGGTAACTCTATATTATAATACTTGACAAAGGTTCGCCGAAGAATTCCTGAGCCCATGTGGTTATATCAGCTATAGATAAACGATGGTTCTTGATACAGTGCTGTCTGAGGAATCAGGGATCACAGGTGTTCAGCTTAGGCTTGTGCCCTTGCCCTTTTTTTGTTGACGGTGTAGTGGCTGGCTGCTTTATGTCCCAGGGCTCCCTCATGTCTGTTGCCCCTTTTCCACCAAAGCAGTTCCAGGGCTGGTTCAGGGCCAGTGCTTAGTTTGGAACTGGGTTTTCTGTTTCCACTGACAAAGAACTGGCTCTGGGACCAGAAAAACCGGTTCCAGCACCACCCAGCATTTTGCTGGGCCAGAGGAAAGAACAGCTTACGTCGGGGGGGGGGGGGTGTTAAGACCAACAACAATAGCAAGACCATGAAAGGTCGCCATTTTTAAGCGACGAGAAGCAGCAGCTGTACAAACGAGAAGTCATCCATTATTATTGTTGCTGCTGCTGCTTCTTCTCCCCGTGTTGTTGTTGCTTTGATGGTCGCGCCAAGGTTTATGCAAACACAGCAATGTAACTGATGTATACAGCGACGTAATGACGTGGCTCCCCTTAGCACCCCGAGTTATGGAAAAGCAAACTGGTTCTCAGCTGGCTGGCAAGTTGAATGAGTTGTGGACCAGCACCAGCACTGGCCCCGAACCAGCCCTGGAACTGATTTGGTGGAAAAGGGGTACGAGACGTCGGTTTGTAAGGACACGACGTGAGATAAAACTGACAAATATGGAAATTGTTGGCATGGACCATTTTGTTTTGAACACTTTTTCACTTTCTTGAATGTTTTCCCCATCTTTGGAGAGGCCTCTGACTGCATCCTGTTGGATTGGATGTGGACATCCAGACCGGCCCATATCAAACCACGAAAGGACAAAGGCAGGATACACCCCAACCCCAAGTTATTATATCAGCAACAAAACCCAACCCTGACCCTTGTACGTCATAGACACCATATATGGTGAGTGCGTGACCTCACTCTCCACCCACAGCACTGATGGTGTCGAGTGACTCTGAAGATGTGTTTTATGGGGCTGGATGAATATTTGAAATATTTTATGACCTTTATGTTGAAGATATAAAACGCTCGAAGACCACAAGAGCAGTTTAACAGGAGCAATCTGAAATGCAATTTCTCACTGAATCACATTCCCAGAGGTGGACAGTAACAAAGTCCATTTACTTGAGTGCTTTACTTTGGTACACTTTTTGAATATTTGTACAGGTAGTCGTCGACTTACGACCTATGCGACTTACGACCGATCGACTTTATGACCGTCTGGTTATGACTGGCAAG
>JAODJS010000026.1:35408352-35419520 GCA_027576325.1 Sciades assimilis | reverse complement strand
CTCCGGTTTCCCCCACAGTCCAAAGACATGCAGGTTAGGCTAATTGGTGGCTCTAAATTGACCATAGGTGTGAGTGTAAGTGTAAATGGCTGTTTGTCTCTGTGTCAGCCCTGTGATGATTTGGTGTCTTGTCCAGGGTGTACCCCGCCTCTCACCTATAGTCAGCTGGGATAGGGTCCAGCTTGCCTGCAACCCTGCACAGGATAAACATGGATGGATGGATGGATGGCATCCTGTTTAGTTTGCAGTCCTGAATTCTTGTTGAATGTGCATTATTTGGTAATCAAAGCCTTCAGATTAATCTGCACACTGAAGCACAACAAAACCCACAAGATAAACCATATGAGATTGCATTTTGCAGGGGGTAAAATTCCAAAATCTTATATGTATTAGTAAGTAGCACACTGGTGCAATATTTAGCACTGTCACCTCACAGGTTCGGTGTTTGAACCTCATGACCAATTGGGGTCTTTCTGTGTGGAGTTTGCATGTTTCCCCTGTGCCTATGTTGGTTTCCTCTGGGTGATGTGGTTTCCTCCCACAATTCAAAGACATGAAGATGAGGTCAACTAGCTGCTCTAAATTTCCCGTAGGTGGGAATGAGTGTGAATGGCTGTCTGCATCATCATCATCATCATCATCTGTGTTAGCCCTGTGATAGATTGGCGACCTGCCCAGGATGTACCCTGCATCTCGCCCTAATTAAGCTGGGATTGGCTCCAGCTTCCCACACGACCCTAAGGGATAAGTGGTATAGATGATGGATGAATGAGTATATGCATTAGGTATAAGCAGCAATGGATAATTTTTTTTACATTTATTACAGCATTGTAGTATCAGCCTGAGGCTTGTATTAGAATAGCAGAGTCATTAAGCTTCTTATAATGTGTGAATTCTCACATGAGTGGAGAAAAAAAGAGGGATTTTTTTTACATTTCTTTTTGTGTATCATGAGAGTGCTTGGGGCAAAGTCTATTCATTATTCTTTTTTGCTGTTAGATGGTTCAGGTTTTTTCTGACAGCCCCTGACTTACCTATTCTGCCACAAAGAGGTTACTCTTGGCATGACTACCCTCACTACACTGTAGAAAAATTATCCACATTCCCCATGTCTATCATGTACCTATTTTTGTTTAGTCATACAGTGTATGGGTTTTTATAAAAATTCATTCTAGAAATTTGTAGAAATAGAATACAATTTAATACAAACAATTCCAGAATTTTATATTTAAATATTGAAGGAGAAAGGCTTGGCGTGGCTGTCCTTCACTTCACATCTGTAGAGACCCAAAGTTAATCAATGCTTTCTCTGGTCCAGACCACTTAGTTGCAGACAAATTTATCTTTTATCTGTCGTTGTCCAACACACTGATGCCACAAGCTTTCCAGCTTCTCTGAGATGGTTGTGCAGTACCCTATAGGTACTCCTTCAATTTATAAAGATATTAATTGAACAAGATGTTAACAATGATGTCCCTAGTGTTGCATATCTACCTACATTTGTGTCATCACAAACTGTCTTGTAATGATTTATTAAACAGGCACAAGAGGCTTTTAGTGTCTTATAAATAATTGCTATTTTGCTGTCTTATCACTTTGCACATGCATAAAGTGTCAGGAATGGAGCGGCTGGACAGAGGGAAGTGCAGGAAGAATTTATTTACAAACAGGCAAACAAACAATACAAAGCCATAAGACAAAAGCAGGGTTGCGACTCAGGCAAGAGTTGTACAAGGCGCAAACAGAATAACAGAGGTAAAGATGAAAGACAGAATCCCAATATAGAAAACAGACTCAAGAATCAGAGTAACTACACAGAACAAAGCTAGGCACCATGAAACACTGGGTACAATGCATATACTTTGCAAAGTCTGTGTGCTTGCAGAGTCCTTATAAGCATGCGATGTGATTGCACTCTGATCAGGAACAGGTGCATACACTGTTAACCCGGATAAGTTGATTGTACTTAATCCAATTTCATCAAGTGATTGCCTTGAATGGTTTAAGTAATTGACATCACAGAAAATTAATTCGTTCAAGTATAGTCAACTTAAATGTGCAATAGTCAAAATTTAACATTTTAAAGTTATAGTTACTTAGATGGTTTAATTAATCAGCAATAGAAAAAAAATGTGGAGTCTACTTAAAAGTAGTATAGCCATAACTTAATATTATGAGTCAAATAAACTTAAAATTCAAGTTTTATCAAAAATATGAATTGAATTTTAAAATTTTATATTTGGGATAAAAAAAAGCTCCAATTTAATTATTCTTTCCCCAATGACCACACACAATGCATGATATTTTTTTCTGTTTATTGACATACAACAGTGCAACAAATGATGTTAAACAATGATGCTGTGTGAAATTACAGATACAAATTCAAAACGACTTTGTTTTCAATTATGAAACCATTTCCTTCCAAATCCAATCACAGCACAGTTTTTAATTGTTTGTTTTGTGAACAATTTTCAAGTATGAGAAACTAAACACTCACCATGTAGCAGCATATTGTGAGTACAGTAGGAACAAACTATATGCTTTGTATGCCAGACAACAAAGCAGGCATTAAGAACAATTATGCAGTGGGGCAGAGTTGTCAAACTGCAACTTTCTAAGATGTGTGTCCTCTATTGTTTCAGTAAAAAAAAACAATACTAGAAGTATCACATACAGTATAAATGTGTTTTACGCTGCAAGTTTGTAAAATAAATAAATAAATAAATTAAAACAAAACAAAAAAACAGCAAAAATAACACTGATCATGTAGCAGCAGGTACTTTACTGTAAGTGCAAAATGAAAAACTGTATGCTTTGTTTGCCACACAAAAATAGATATTAAGGACAGTGGCATCAAGACCAACTATGCAGTGAGGACCAGAGTTTTTAAAACTCAGACTTTCTAACATGTCTTCTATAGAGTTATTTCAGTAAAACACCAACACTAGAACTATGCAATATAATAAATATCACATACAAAATGAACAACTGCAAGAAAATGTGCTCTTTGAGTGCCGTGTATTTGTGCAGCAATCCAGACATGAACATGGAGAATTGTGCCTTGAACATAAATGTGTTTAACACACAAGTTTTGAAAAAAAAAAGTTTGTTGCCATGCAACAATATGCAGTGTATTGAATACAGTACTATTAAGAACAACTATGCAGTCAGAACAGAGTTGGTAAAAGTTTAAGACACAGACATCAAGAATTGTGCCACAAGCATAAATGTGTCTTACACTGCAAGATCATTTTTCAGCTTTTGAACCTTGGGAGGTAGCTCGCTGCGACCAAGATTTAGCATTACCTGCTGAATGAAGATGAATGTGTTTTTTAAGCACTTCGGGTACTGCAGGTGGAGTGCGTAGGTAAAGCCAAACAAGAGGCACATTGCCTGAGGTAGGTTGCTGAGGGTGTCCATAACAACACTGCCCTCAAGTATGATCCCCACTCTTGTAGGGTTTAGTTTTGACGATGCTGAGCTTGCTGGGCTTTCAGCACTGGTGTCCTCATAGCAAACAATTCCCACTGGAATGTCCACGGAGTCATTCTATAGTGTGAGAAACGACAAAAAAGAGGATATTCAAGTTAACAGCAATTAATCTGCAATAAGTTGTGTGGTCTTTATTTATATTGTGAGTTTCATAATTCACAGTGGTTTTATTTTAGTCAATATTGTGTAAACAAGCTATTATTTTTTGTCTGTTCATGTATAGTTGTCTATGGTGTAGGTCCCATGTTTTGACAGTAGGTGCTGTATTGGACAGTTTGATATGTGAAAGGCACAAATAGAAAAGGGGTTAATTACTCTTCAGGTCCTTACAAGGGAGAAGCATGCAGTTTGTTTGTCTGTTTTTTGACTGGCCTAATTTGAGCCATTTTGTTTGTGTGTGTACTGTAGATCAATAAAGGAAAATATTAGAAATACATTAAAGATGTTTGGATTAATCCCAGTTCCAACATCAGCCCCTCAGTGGATTAGATTTTGTTTTTTGAAGAAATCATGTCACTATACAAGCCCTTTGAATTTTTGCATAATTTGCAGTCCAAACTGCAGTAATTAATTCACTCTTGCTAACAGGAAAGACATATTATCAAATTAAAATCAACTTAAGTTCAATGAAACATCTTCTATATCACAACCCATCATCCCAAATACAAAACATGGGAAAACAGAAAAACTGAGTCAAACACCAATTAGAAAACTTAACTCACCAAACTGCTCTTAAAGAACATGGATGCGTCATCGCCAAGTATGATGGGAAGACCTCTTAGGATTAGACACCTAATAGCTGTTGGCTCAGTGCTCTGAAAAGAGATATAACACATGAAAATGTATAACACTTTATTTGTTCATACAAAAAATTACCACAAGGGAAGGTGGGAAGGTTTTTTTTGTAATATGTACAAACTAAACGTCAATATCCTTACAAGAAAAAAACAGAAATATCAACCTACTGTTGTCTGTTGTAGCAGGTCAGCTAACTGCTTGCCTATCCAACCTCCTCTCTTCCTCTTGAAGATGTCCATCATGCTTGGGCACAAACCATCAAGAACACCAAAGAATTCTTCTTTAAGATTTCTACCAGCAACCCTGTTAAACTCCAAGTACACCTGAAACATATGAAATAAACTCAATTTTGATATTCAGGCAGAGTTACTTATAACACTAATAACACAAAAAGACAAGAAATTTAAAGGACTCTTTCACAAACCTGGCTTTCTGTGAAGAGCGCTGGCCAGCGTTGCACCATCTGGCTGATGTCAGGCTCATGCTTTACAACCTCATCCCTTCTAAGGGCAAATGTGATGTCCATGTTTTTTCTAATGAGAGAATCATTTGGGTTTTTCTTCTGCATTTCATTGACCATGGCCTCTCGAAGAGCTTCAAGCCTAGCAGCATCCATTCCCTCTGGAAATTCTGGAAGGTAATTGACCTCCCCTTTTCGTGCCTTCTTAATGTTTTTGCGAGGAGGCTCACCATCAGCATTGAATTTTCCACGTTTACCACCGTTAACTGTTACATCAGGCAGTCCCAGCTGGCGCATTTTCGTTCTATAGTTGCCCATTTTGAATTTGAGACTGTGTATCCATCCCTGGCACCAAGATGACGAGCCTGGTTCTTTAAGGCAGGGGTGTTCTGCTACCAAGGCTTTTGCGACAACTTCATACTCCTCTTTTGTTGGGTAAGCTTTGTAGCCATAGATTGTCTCTGCCAGTCCCTCTAGAATATCATGCTTCATGTCCTTTGTCACTTTCAGTAAAGTGCCATCACGAAGATACATCAGATTTCCTTGGCGTAATCTATATTCTACGTCTACAGGAAACTTTGGAATGTAAAATACATCAGGCCACTCTTTTCGACCCTCCAGAGATGAGGTAGACAAGATCTCTGTGTCAGGCTGGCTGCTAATTTCACTGCTTACTTCACTTTGTGGCACTGGGACGAGATCAAGGACAGGGATAATTCGGATGGTAGGTTTCTCAGGGAGCTCAGAAATGTCTGTAAGATTACAGAGTGCATTGTTGAATTCAGGGTCCTCATACTGTAAAGCAAAGTTGTAATCAGGTTCAACTGATTTCTTGAACCAGTTGATTAAATCATCAACTGTATTGGGACCAGGAGTCATCGTCATTTTTCGTATGTCCCCCTGACAAAAAATAACTCTCATTGTCAGCTTCTCTTGTGCTGCCATCTGAGGAAAAAAAGAAACAACAGTTTTAACAAATAACAAATCGCTTCAGAGTTACCATAAGCTTCCCTTGTACTTTGTAGGCTGACAGTGGAAATACATCATTTAAATCAGGCAGCTTAACAACACACATAGAGGGGCCATCAGTGTAGCATAGCTGGTAGGACCGAAAGTGCTCATGGTACCATGCTGTCATTTTTTTGCAGACAAACAAAATGTCTGGGTTGGCTGCTACAATCTCTGTAATCTGACCAAATTCAGGCAGACCTGAACAGGAACCAACACAGAGCATCATATCTTTGTTATACTTGATTCCGTCAATGCAGACAGATGATGCAACAAGCACGGAGCCAGAAGTGGTTATGTTTTGAGGGAGTACTCTCTGGACATCGTTGGGAAAAGATGTGACCAACACCATTGTAACCTTTGCCATATCAACTGCTGGCCTGAAAAATGAGCTACAGTCCAAATGGTAGCTGAGGGCTTTTTGATGTTTAGTAGCAAGAGTCAGGGCCACATTCTTAAAATTCTGGGTCTCTCTGATTACTCTTTTGAAAAATTTGTGTTTACCCTCAAACCTCATTGTCCAAACATCAGTTAAAGGACCAAATTTCTTTATCAGGTGAGGGTAATGTTCTGCATAGTGATGTTTTGGTCTCAATCTGAAATTTGGAAAGGTTGACTGCAGCAAGTTCCTATGCTCTGCCAACTTGCATTCTAAAACATGCAGAGTGTCATCAGTGTGCCTAGGTGCCACAACAAGCTCCACAATATCCTTGAGGAGCATGAGAATTTCCCAAGAGTTATTTCCCTCAGGGACACAGTGACCAATGAAAAGTGGAAGAAGCCTGATGACAGACCAGTTCTCATGACCGTTTCCACCAATGGTCCCTTTGGTTGAAAATCCTTTGCCAATTGTCTGGGGCTGATCAGTCTTGTCTGTAAATGTGTAATTAAAGGATCTGATGGCCTCATTTAGCATATCTAAAGTAAAATACTTATTGGCAATCAGGTCTGTCAGACACAGAGACACCTCAACTGGGACAATTCCTTCCAAGACATCATGTAAAATGTCCGGAGGGTAACACTTGACCACATGGAAGTGTTCCAGATTTTTAGTAAGAGGACACTGTCGTTTCACCCCCGTGCTTTGACTTAAGGTTGAGTCTTTCATCACATCTTGCACATGCTTGTCATGAGAGCATTTATTTCGGAGATGAAACAAACCAGAACTTACGTCTTTTTGCTGAATGTCACCTCTGGATGCCATGCAGAACCTGCAAAATTTGTTCACCATGAAGCTCTCATGGAAACCTGCAATTGAATGGGCAGCAAGGTTATCAGCTGCTACACAGAAAACTGCTCCCTTCACACTGGTGCCTAGCTGCTCTACATAAACACCATGTTGTTCTAATGAGACAAGATCATGGATAAGAGGTTGTAGAACTTTCTCATAACCACACTGTTTGATTGTGGAGGTGTTGCAGAGTAGAGCAAGCTGAATAGAGTTTAGTGTTGATCTGTATTTGGCCGGTATGTTAGCAATAACCCAATATACTGCACACATTTTGTGTTTCAGCTTTGATGTTCCCAACGGATTCGCTACTTCGAAGTCATCAAAATACAGTATCAGTGCAACTGTAAACTCTTCCAGTGAAAGAAGGCCATTTTCCTTACAGTGCTCTCCATCAGCGTATGAACTATATTCATGTGGAACATGCACCTTTTCTGACATTGCTTTTTCTAAAATGTCAGTTTTGTTTAGTAGTTTCTGTAGCATGTGTTGTATGGGCACATATACAACTGTTTTTGTGTCTTTTTCAACAACATTTTCTATAGGCATCACCAGGGGAAACTTATTCCTCACATAGGCTGCCCTCCTTTTTACAGTTCCAAGAGATCCATGTTTGCCACACAATGATGTCATCACATTACTTTCTGAAACGGCAGACATTATTTCTTTTACAACTAAGTCATTCACATCTGGATAATGTTTCTTAAGTACTGCCTTGATATTACTGTACAGTAATGGTTGTGACAGGTCATGTATTTGGCAAAGGTGTTGTATCACTTCTTGTACAGCACTCTCTGGAATATGCAGAATAGTTTGCATTTTCAATAACAGAGATGCTAGATTGTGTTCAAGCTGTTTTCCTAAACCACAAATATCATCACAGGCTTCTTCCATGACATCCAAGTCTTCTGTGTCAGAAGTTTCCTGTTGCTCTACCTCACCCTGACTTTCATTCACTGCTTCACTGGTTGTACTGACAATTATTTCAGACTTGAAATTCTTCCAGGTGTGCTCTCTATGTGTTTTACTTTTGTGTGCGTTAAAAGTGGAATATACACTGCTCTGAAATGTACAGTCTTTAAAAGGACAATCAACTTTGTGATTCACTTTTAAGTGTGTATTCCGCAGATGAGCAAAGTATTCAGTTTCAGTGCAAGGTTCAAGAAATTCACACGACAAACAGCGAAACTTCTTTTGAGAGTCTACAGTTTGCAGTTGGTCCACACTTCTGTTGTGAAAGCGGGATAAATGGCTATGGAGTGCATTGAGAGACTTGAATGTACACCTACATTCCTGATGCAAGCAAGGCAAAGGCTCAGTTCTTGCATAAGTCCCATGTTTAAGCCTGTAGTGTTTAAAAAGCTGTGCTCTTTTCTCACAGATAGCAGGGCAGTACTTGCATTTCCACTGCATTTTCATATGACTTTAAACAAAAACAATAGGGCAAATGAAGCTAATGTTAGTTAGTGTAAGTGGGTATTGATTTGATTTTTTTCAAAAGTACATAATAATTTGAATTGTATACAAAACTGTTTGTAGTGAACAAACTGCAAAACTGTAGAGAACACATGAGTAGCTAGCTTCTTATCTAGTAGCTAGCTAAGAACGCAATGCTGCAGTTCAATGCTCAAAATGTACCCAAGTAAACCTAAACAAATTTAAATAGGTTTCAAACTAGAAATGTTCCAGTAATACTTGAAAAAAGAAAGAAAAACTCACCTAATTCGGGGACAAAATGTTGAAACCTGGTAAAAAACAGGATAATGCAGGCAGAAAAAGGCGCAGCTTTCCAACCGACTCTAACGGACAAGCACAGACTTGTTTTGAGTTTTGAGCCAATCACAGCAGGACAGCACTGTGGCCTGAGGTAAAACTTGAAAATTCAAGTTTGTTAAACTTACAAAAATGAGTACACTCAATGACTGCCTCATACGCTCGTCATTTACTCATGCTGTTTAAGTAATGTGATAAAACTCATATTTAAAAGTGTAATTTACTCAATCTGTTTGCATAAAATGAACTTCCGGGTTAACAGTGTACTAGACTTTTGTTATTGCCAGTTTTTTTTTTTATCTTCACTTATCAGTGGCAAAGCTTGAGCGTCTCTCTCTCTCTCCCCAGAGGTTGGGGAAATGGGAAACAGAAGTATAAAAACTGTGCAGGTTTTCAGTAATACAGCTCAGAGAAGTATCAAGGAGTAGAAAGCCAAGCCAGTTGGTCCTTTAATATGAGCTGGAGGAAGTTTCGGCACTCGTTCAGGGGCTTTTAATAATTACAGTGATTTTCAAAAAGAATTTTTTGCTTCTTCAATAAAAAAAATGTTCTCTTGATCAGTGATTTAGAAAGTGATTCTGTCAATATGAAAATACACAATCAATCAATCAATCAATCAATCAATCAATCAATCAATCAATCACAGGCCAGTATGTGATAATAATAATAATAATAATAATAATAATAATAATAATAATAATAATAATTTAAATTTATTTTGCGCCTTTCAAGATACCCAAGGTCGCTTTACAATTATAGAGAAAAAAATGCACAGAAAAAAGGAATAAAAAAAAATAAAAATAGACGTACTCTCAACCAAAAATGAAAAATTAAAAAGAAAAAGTCCACCAAATCGAGGTCAGGGTGCAACTCCCGAGGTGGAACAACCACAGTCCCACCAAAATGCACATCTCCAGTACAGCCGCCGCAACCTCGCTCGGACACTACGCCATGGATCCAGAAGTGAGCACAGGTGCACTGCTATGCAGAGCGCTGGTGTGTCCCAAACCGGCCTGCACAGCTTCCACGAGGCAAACCGAGCAACATCGCTCAGAACATCACGCCACGCATCAAAGCACAGAGCGCTGGACCACCATGATGTTAAAATAAGCAACGAGCTCACTGCAGTCCATAGCTGGGAGCACAGGCATCACTCATAGCGAATCAATGCCTGGAGGGGACCGACGCCCAAAACTGGGTCCGGAGCTACACCACAACCGGCGGACAAAACATTCAAATAAACATTAAACTACACAAACACACAGAAAAAATGAAATAAAATAGAAAAGGAGAAAATAAAATAAAAAAGCTCCAGTGAGAAACAGCAGCCAAACGTGCACGACGTACTCTCAACCGGAAGCGGAAACAAAAAAAAAATGGAATGGCAAATACAACAATTTGGAATGTCCTGGAAAAGAAAGAAATGAATGGTATACTAACAACCAGACATTGAACAGGTTAGCCAAGGAAAACGGCAGTAGATAATGGCAGAAATATTGTGAGAGCTATGAAGAAAAATCCAAAAACAATAATCAGTGACATCACCAACAACCTTCACAGGGCATGATTCAAAGAAGAAGGTGGAAATCACAAGATGGAAACTACTCATCAGTAGTAAGAATTGGAAGGCTACAAAGAAATACAGAGATGAGCCACAAAAGTTGTGAAACCAAGATTAATGTCTACCAAAGGGATGGAAAGGCCAAAGTGTAGGGAAAGAAAGGATCTGCTCATGATCCAGAACATACAAGCTCATCAATCAGACATGGTGGAGGTAGTGTCATGGCTTGGGCTTGCATGGGTTCTTCTGGAACAGGCTCACTAATCTTGTTTGATGATGTAACTCATGGCTGTAGCAGCAGAATGAATTCAGAGTCTAGAAACATTATGTCTGCCAATTTTTAGTTAATTTGTGGATCTAATTGGGAGGAACTTCATCATGCAACAAAGATAATGACTCAGAACATAGTGCCAACACAGCAAAGGACTTCATCGGGGGGAAAAAATGGAACATTTTAGACTGGCCAAGTCAATCACCAGACTTTAACCCAATTGAGCATGCATTTCACCTCCTAAAGAGGATACTGAAGGGAGAAACCCCTCGAAACAAACAAAAACTGAAAGAAGCTGCAGTACACGTCTGGAAAAGTATCATAAAAAAAAGAACAAAACAGTCCAATGATGTCAGTGGGTCACCATTTTGATGTAGTTATTGCAAGCAATCGGTATGCAACCAAATATTTTATGTAATTTACTTCAATTTACTTTAAGGGCGTATTCAGACCAGGAAAGTCCGATAGTTCACTTGCTTTGATCCGAACCTTTTTTTTTAATTTTGGTGCGGTTCGCTTTCAGACTGTACATTTCAGTAAACGGACCAAAATCTGTCAACAAAGCCACGCGCCCTGA
>JAODJS010000026.1:34123381-34135751 GCA_027576325.1 Sciades assimilis | reverse complement strand
TGGGGGGCTAGTCCTCTGGTAACCATGAGAGTTTGACTCCCCACTCGCATCTGTATTGCAGCGTGCCTTGCCAGATGGCAGTAGGTGTAGCGTTGCAAAGGGGTGGAAAGTTTCTGGGAATTTTGGAAACTTTCCCAGAAAGTTTCCGGGAATTTTGAAGGACCCGGGAATATTGGGAATTTTAGGGAATTTTCAATTTTGGCATTTATTAAGTTTTAAACATTTTAAAACATTTCATCACCCTGAAAAACAAATTAAAACTCATGTTAAGCCTTTCTTTCAATTATTTGCTGTTTTGTGCTAATTAAGAATAGGACATATTGCTAAAGACAAATCAATAAAAGGCTTTTAGTTTTATTCTCAATCTTAATTATCTAGTCCCAGGAACACTTAATAGAAATCCATTCAAAATTGTCAAAGGTCAAATGCGCATTCCCAAGTTCCCTACCACAAAAGTGTAGAATGTCTTGTATCCCTTGGTCTACACATATTTTGAAAACATTTTTTTGTGTGTGTTGGGGACGTCTCAAATCTGCAGTTGAATAGATTTCTATTAAGTGTCTCTCGGACAAGATATCTAGTAAGTTTGAATTGAATAGATTACTTTTCTAGAGTGTACCCTTTCATAAGAATTAACTGGAACTCTAACTCATTGCATAACAAGTAGTGATTTCTAAAAATCTTGCAAAAACTCAATTTTTACCATTTTTATTACAAAATTTTACAAAACTTGAAGACTTGTCTGCAGATTTAATCACAAAGGTATCACATCATAAAATAACAAGGAATATTTAAAAAATGTAAAAATTTTAATTTCTAATTACTAATAGTCTTGAAATAAGTTTTGCTGCATGTAAAATATATTAGTGCAACTTTTTTCTTTGAATCTGGAGCAAGACTGTTTAATGTCATTGTTTTAATAGCATTGTATACCCCAATCATTACTTCTAATCTGATAATTTGCAAGGAAGTTACTTGACAGGATATGGTTTACAAACCAGTTGCAAAAGGAAAAAGGAATTCAAGTTGTTGAAGGATAATTAGTAAACAAAAAAGTTACAGGAAGCAGTCTTCAAAATCATAGTTAAAGTTATAAATCATAGAGTTAAAAAAAATCATAGAGTTAAAGTTGCTTTTGAAGATAAGTTCTCACACAGCCTAAGGTTATTGTTTAATTCATTATACATGTACTACCAGGGAAAACCCGTATTGTTTTTGTAAAACATTTGGTGGTTATTAATTTCTCAGTTGTTTAATTAGTTACATGCTTGTTTTTGCTTGTATGTTCTTCAGAGGTCCAGAGAAATATCCTAGTCTGAATAAAAGGACCTTATTTTTTGTATCAATTTTTAAGTAAAGTTGTTTTTGAAAATTCCCAAAAGTTCCCCAAAATTCCCATAAATCCCTGTTAATTCCCAAAATTTCCATGGAAAATTCCTGGGAATTTTGCAACCCTAAGTAGGTGCCATTTTTATGATGGTCTTTGGTATGACCCGACTGTGAGTAGAACTTGCGATTGAGAGGCGGACACGCTAACCACTAGGCCAGCTTGCAGTTCCCAACAACATGTACTTACATACAATTGTTTGAACTGATGATCTTGGAATCTGCAGTTGTTTAGAAATGGCTCCAAGAGACATTAGTGAGTTATGTAAATCTATGATCCTCTTTCTTATATCTGCACTGAGCTCGTTGGACTTTCCCATTATACCGTGTCCATCCAATGAGTGATGTCAAACAACCCCTTTTTATGTTGGCAAAGAGAAGCTACCAGCTGCAGTCAATCATGATCACTAACAAGAAGTTAAGAGGTCTTGGCCTTGGCAAGTTAAAAGACATTTTGGAAGTTTCAGCACCACTGAATTAATAATCTAAGTGGCCGTATGTAAATTTTCGATCCTGTATGAATAACTTTAACCCTGTGTTGATTTCAGAAAACCAAATAAATTAAAATTTGTGCACGAAATTATTGGATTTTTCTTTTTATTAAAGATGTATCTTGTACATTCTGCCATAGAAAAATAACAGTTTATAGAAATCATTTAAAGCCCACTATTGTCATGACATTTATGTCCATGATGACATTCATGTAGCTGTGTGGTCTCAGTAAAAAGTCTCATATTAGTTTGGATCAAAAGGAGAAGTGAGATCTTGGATTGAGACAGTCGGGGTGGGTGCTGGAGAGATTATCCCTCTCATGCAAATGTGCTGCCTCCACCGTTAGGTCCCACTGAAGCGTGGGGACACTGTGTTGGCTACAGCTGCTTCCCGTTTTCACCCAATCACACCAGTGCCATCTGGATGTGTGTGTGTGTGTGTGTGTGCGTGTGCGTGCTGCACCGAGCTGGTGCCCTAACACATTTTTGAACAGTAAATGGGCACTCACTCAGATATGGCATAGCTGCTGCTCATTATTGACAGAGCAGGTGTGCCAAGTCGATGGAACACATACAGTACATTGATAAATTCCCTCTTTGTCATTTCCGCTGAAATAGTCAAGTACTGTTTTCTCCTCAAAAGTATAGAAAATATGTATGGCTATGCTCTTAGTGCCCTATTCCCCAACCCTGGATTCTACAATGACAAGCAGAAAATGAGCTAAGATGTCCAGATTTATGGAATTACATCCAGGATTTTTTTTTTTTAAATTATTAAAAATTACTTAAATTTAAATGCCTCATGCGGGTTTATTTTTTTTTTTTAAATTCAAGGATCACTGCTTTTACATTTAACCTGATGTCATTGCAATGGACTATCTAATACAGAGTGTCCCAAAAGTCGCCATAAAAATTAACACTTTTTTTTTTTTAGCAAATTTAACTTTATTTATAAGATATCCTCTACATCATTGCCATTTCTCTGTAAATGCACAAAGTCATTTCTCCCACTCATGATGAACTCATTAACACATTTGATGTTATTCATATAATTGCACTTCAAATGGTTTCCTTTAAATGATCTTTGTGTCATATCTTTTCCTGGTACACAGTGTTTCAGTATGTTCTTCTTTTGTCAAAGACATTCTTAAAGACGATCTGGAATAATATATAAACTAAGTATGAACAATTTTGCAAGACCTTTTGCTAAAAAGTATTACTTTCTCCTATGTATGGAGAATTTTGGGACACCCTATAATAGATTGTCAAAAACACAAATACAGAAACACTAGTTGAATGTAATTTTTTTATTGATATTTTGCAAGCACGTTTTGGCATTAGTGATGCTAGTATGTGTCGAATCTTGTGAAAATCTGAGGTTAAATAATAAAAAAAAAAACAAAAAAAACCATGAAGATTAAAAAAGAGATACAACGGACCAAAAACTTGCTCATGATACATACAGGAAGAGGAGCGCTGTTCTCAGTTTGAGAAGTGTTAAATTCTCAATACTGCTGATACAAGAAGTACACTCCCAGGCAAACACTTGGACACACAAGTGCATCGAATGAATTTCTTCATTTTTAGTATATTCTGCTATTTTAGAATAATAATAAAAAATTAACACTGGGACATTACAAATATGGAATTATTTCGTGACCAAGAAAAGTGTTAAATCAAAACTATTTTAGTTTTCAGCTTCTTAATAGTACTCCTGATGAAACTTTGCACGTTCTTAGAAGCTTCTCAGCCAGCTTCCTGAGGTCGTGTTGATGCCTGCTTCTCCTAAGTTCTAAATGAAAAATACTTTTTGGTGGAAACAATTTAATTTTAGCAACAACTTGGATCAATTATAAATGGGCCATTAAAAAAACATACATTATACATGGTCATTAACATCATTATTTACGTTTGTCATCGGAAAAAAATTTCAATAGCTGTATCAAATGCTCTTTAAGACAATGATAAACATATATTCAAACTAATGTGTCCAAACTTTTGACTGGTAGCGGATACAATCCTTATTGCCATATATCTTTAACCTCATATGTAACACTTGAAAGTGTATTTTAATAGTTTTGACAATCTGTATATTTACATACAAGTAGAACAGGTGAGTACTAACTCATAAAGTTACACAATTTGGTTGATCATTATTGGCTATGAATGCAAATATAATGTAGTATTTTCAATAAATTGAATGCTGCTCCCCAAACAGGGTCAGTTTAAGGTGGGAATCCAGGAAAAAAAAATATTTGGAGAAAAATTATTTTTCTTGAAAACAATTTACTCTCTTGCCTCGATTTCAATTCCATTGTCCAGTACTGCTTGTTTTTAAAAAGTATTTTCTTACATTTATCAATATCTCACACAACTGTATAAAAATAGACATGGTGATGTCCATGGTGATATTTACATCTGTCTACATTAATCAGTGTATATTAAATTACTAATCGACCTTTTCAGCATGCACACAGTGTTCAGACAATACTTTAAAAAAAACAACAACAATTATACATATTCTGTATATTTGATGACTGTGTATCTGTGTAGGTATGCTGTCATTTCTATATGCATAAGGTGTGTATGTGTGTCTGCATGCTCAGTAGCGGTGTTCTCCACGTGTGATGTGTGAGGAGAACTCGTAGCGGTCCTGACTGCGGTAGCCACATAGATTGCATTCGAAGGGGTCTCGGAAGCCATGGCATCCCATGTGAATGGTATACATAACATGGTCCAGGAAGAGCACCCTGCAGTGGACGCAACGATATGCCCTCACTTCCTCACCCTCAGCACTTAGCACTTTAAAGCCCTCTGTAGCTACTGACATGCCCAGCTCCATTCCCACTGCCCGCAGAGACTCATAGTGCCTCTGTTCTTCCTTCACCAGGGGCAAAGCTCCGTTTCGTGCTCCCGCAGCCATATGATTGGTCAGATAGATGAGACCACTTGCCGCCGGCCCTCCTCCCCCAGCTGCCCTCTCCTCGTTGTTGCTCTCAGTGTCAGTGGAGTCCTGGCCACTGTGACTGGGTGAGCCGTCTTTCTCACTCATTGCAGATTTGGACTTGGAAAGCAGGAGCAAGTTCTCGGCTGCGCTATCTTTAGCAGACATGCCGTTGCTCTCCGACGACTGGGACTTGTGCAGGTTGTAGATTGGGCTGACAACCATATCGCTGGTGGAGCCTGGCGGGGTCTGAACCAGCGGCCGCAGAGCCTCAGCTCCCAGGTAGCTTATGGCGCTGTTGATGGCCTGGTCAATCACTGCTGATGGCTGCATCATCTCACCTGAGTTGTTCTCAAATGAGAGGTCAGCAAAGCGCTTCTCACCTAACAGAAAGAACGAGGAAGAGAGATGGAGAAAATTGATATGGAGTCCACAGATTTTTTGAGGTCCCAATCAGTATATAAAAAGGGGATGATCTTTCCCTGTCCTTTACGTTTAAGGAGCACAATATTGTAGCTATTTAGGCTAACTGTTGTGCTTTGAATTCATTAAAAAGACATTTTAAAAAAATATGAACAATAATAAATTATTACATTTAAAATAACTTTAAAAATAGCAGAACCTTTATTTTGCCCAGAGATACAATACATAGAAATTAAAAATAGGTGGCCTAGGTTACAGTTAAAACATCCAGATGAGAAATAGTATAATATAAATAAAGTCCATATTCAGCATGTGTGTATATATGTACAGTATAATAATAATAAATGACCACATACTATTACAAACATTGTTTGTGTGCACACACTGTACAGTATTTGTCTTAAGACGCATACCACAGAGTTGAGTGCAATTCGATTATCCTGGTTTTATGAAATATACAAATTCCTTTAAACACAGAGAACATAAACTGCCGCTCTTACCTATAAACTTCTGTGGCATAGAGCTTTTACGCTTAGCTACATTGTTTGCTATCCTGTCTAGCACCAAAGCTCTCTCAGATGCAGCCAGGTTTAAGTCTTCCCTCTGCTCACTCTGGCTGTTCTCTTCCTTCACTATAAAATGTAAGACAGAGAAACCACGTATAAGATTCAGATATACACACCTGTGCTTTTGGGCTGACATAATCTGCACTGACATTTTGCCTTTTTAAACCTGTCGTGAACCCTCATCTCCTCCTTGTTTTTTTTTTTTTAAACTAAATTCTTTCTTAGGTTTCTGCCATAAAGTTTATATCTTTGCTTTTTTTTTTTTTTACAGTCTTCTCAGTCAAATAATGCAATAAATCATAAAATAATCTTTGATATCAAATACATCCTTTTCCAACGGAGATGGTGAAACCTTGAATATTTTAATTAAAATTTAAAAAATATAAATAAATAATTGGGTATAATTGATAAAATAATATGTTTAATCATGTAAACCTATGAATTGGAATAAATAAATACTCGCCATTAGCTATGAAAATATGCCTACATGTTATAAGACTACATAATTAGTTGTTACAGATAATATGCTGATATTCTCTGATTAGTTTTAGGTGATGATTGTAGTCTACATTTATTATTATTATTATTATTATTAAAGGATCGTATCTCTGAGCTTGTACTGTATGAAAGGGTGAGAACAGCGAAGTCAGTCCTGTACTGACCTGAATAGATGCTGTTCTGAAGGCCCATGCACTGCAGGTAGTTGTGGCATCGCTCTTTGTGTTCTTCGAGCGAGCTTCGCTGCTTGTAGCTGCGTCCACAGTACGCACATTTGTGGGGTTTTCCAACTGTCAGTTCAAAAGAAAAATGATGGCACTCAGTGTGCTTTTCTTTTCTCAGTGAACCATGCGTTCAGTTTGGGTTCTTTATAGAGCAGCTCAAAAATAGGCCGAAACATTAGATTATTTATCAGTGCAGTCTTTAATAGGATGCTGTTCATTGAGAGGAGTGTAAGTTACCAGAGTGTGTGCGAAGGTGTCCGGTAAGGGCATCTCTTCGGCGGCAGGCATAGTTACATAGGTGACACTTGAAGGGTTTCTCTCCAGAGTGAAGTTTGATGTGGCGTAGCAGGTTGCCTTTCTGAGTGAAAGAGGCACCACACTGATTGCACTGGAAGGGCCTTTCGCCTAAGAAAAAAAACATGAAGTGTACACTTGAGCAACTCACACACTATACATTTTCAAACTATCTATTTAGGATAGTGCAGAAAAAAATAACACTATGACATGAAAGCATAATTTAACTGAAAGACGTTTTTGAAGCAGCTTTTTATTTTTTTATAAATTTTTATATAGCTTTTTATTATGATGGCGTAAATGATAAATGTATAAATGGTTAGATGATGATGTGATGGTGATGATGAAGATGAGTCAAATGAAAATTCTACTGTTTTATTTTGCTTTATTATTGCACATACGTATCACAAAAACATTCCAGCACTTAACTAGTGTCCGGATGCCTCTAGATAAAAAAAAAAATTCAATTCAAATTTATGTCGCACTTTTAAGGTTTTCATATTATTATTATTATTATTATTATTCACACCGTAAATGATAGAAACCGGTTATGTCTTGTGATATCTGTGAACCCTGATTCCATCTATACTTCAATCCAGGATGAGATTTACTCTGTAGCAATGTTAGTCATTTGCACTACATGGACAAGCTACATGCAGGCAAACCTCAAACATGTAAATGATAAGCATACAGTGATTACTCTGGGCCTTTCTCTGCAGCTCTCTCTCTCTCTCTCTCTCTCTCAGTGGCCCTGTTTGCACTGTACATTCGGGTCACAGCTCTACACGCTGCCATAGAGTGCGTGAGGCCCGTCAGAGCTGGAAGCCCCGCCCACTGTGCACCGTGGCGTGCGTGCTGCCTGCCCCTCAGATCGAACACGAGCCTTTCCGACTCGGCCTGCCAGCTTCGTAATGCACCGCTGCCTGGGTCAATTTGATCTCAAAATCTCATTTCCCCCCCCCACTTCTTCTACTCTCAAATAAGGGTGGCCCATCACAATGCAAATGGCAGAGCTCATTTAAATAAAGCGAGGGAAGCGCTTTGTGTTTGAGAGCCACTCTTCCTGATCAGCGCCTCTGGAATAAACCAATATCCAGGGTGCGCGAGTGTTGTGGCATTCTCGGAGAACCGTTTTAATGCGAGCTTCTCTTCAAAGGCCCCCTATAAAATAAGAGTCACCAGTGAAGCAGTAAAACTACTGGAAGAAGAAGAAAAAAAGAAACTCATTAAAAAGGCATTTTAGGAGAACAGTCTCACCAGCGAATATTTATATTTAAATAGGAAGCACTTCATTATATCTTTTATTGTAGTTTCTGTTTGCATTTGCATTAGTCCTCAGTTCCTTTCTTCCATTTTGGGTTTCATTAGCTTCTCAAGCGCTGAAGTTAAGTGCCTTTTTGAAAAATGTTCCCCACCACTGGTTTGAGCTCATTACAACTGAATACCAATCTTGAGTGAGATAGAAAATAACTAAGTACTGTGATAATTTTAATTTAGTAGAGTTTCTTCCAGCCTAATTGTTGATGTTGCCCTCAACTGTAGTTTAAATACACAGGTATTTACTTCATTCCTTTTTAAATTTTTGCTTGAATAGATTTACTGAGCAAGACAAAACACTCAAAACACCAAACTAGCTAAGGTGACATTTGAGCCTTCAGGATATTGAAAGGTTAATGCTTTCGACTGTGCTAATAGTGGAGTGTAATCCACAGACTGGTAGCCTTAATGAGTTTAGTTTACTTTTGTCATTTTAATATCAAGGACAAATTTAGGACTTTTAAAATGCACTGTAGTTCCTCAGAAAATGTGACCATTATAGTACTTTAATGCACTCTGCCTCATCAGGCTCTCCTAATCTGCTCTGCATCTAGCTGCAAAGTGTGTCTTGCGTGTTGTGTGCATCCTATCAAGCCCTGCACACTGTCAGCTCTTCTGTGCTATAAGTGTGAGTGACACTAAGGGGAGGGAAGAGTAGATGGCAGTTGTGCTTACCAGTGTGGCTTCGCTTGTGCACCATCAGCACATTGGGCCCAATGCAAACTATTCCACAGATATCACACTTGAGCTTCCCATTGGGGAGGCGGATGCCCCCGGCCATAGGGTAGGCGGGCGCTGGCTTGCTGTCTGGGCCTGCGTGGGAGCCGTTCACTTTGGCCCCTGAGCCATCGAGCATGCGCAAGTCCTCGGCCACACACTCCTCTTCCTCTCCATTCATCTCAGCGGCCAGCCCGTTCTCCTCATCACTCCGAGCCTCAACTTTTATAGTGCAGGCTGGAAAAAGAGGGCAGTGGGCCTGTTTAGTGAAGCATCAGGCTGAATGCTCACCCTGACTATCACCTAAGCTAACACTTTCAACATTCTTCTAGTACAGATGACAACTGATTTTGTCCTGGGGCAGGGGTCTCATGTGTATATCCAGTGTACAGGCTTTAGTGAATTTATTACTGTACTATAATGTTATGTAACTTTAGAGAAAGACATCCAGTACCAGTCAAAAATTTGGACACACTTACTCATTCATAATCATTTGTAAGTGTGTCCAAAATTTTGACTGGTACTCTTCAACCTGAGGCCAATCTGGGCATATGTGTGTCTTTTTGAATACTAAACCAGAAAGTGTGTGAATTACATTTTTTCCCTTAAATGTTAACCTCAAACAGAAGCTGCAAAGAAAAACTCAGGCT
Organism: Sciades assimilis; assembly: GCA_027576325.1. Taxonomy (NCBI): domain Eukaryota; kingdom Metazoa; phylum Chordata; class Actinopteri; order Siluriformes; family Ariidae; genus Sciades; species Sciades assimilis. Next base: position 34,126,241 of record JAODJS010000026.1, on the reverse strand, counting down.
TCTAACCTAGATAATAGCGCCAATTTCTAATATAAGTGTTTCGGGTTTCTCTTCACACTACACAAACACAATTCTGTTTTGAGCAGTCAGACAGTAAACTCCTATATGAGTTTGCTCACTCAGGAATTGGGAAATACAAACTTCATTCCCCATCTCTCTCAGTGTCACAGTTCTCTGAAACAAATGACTGATAAACAGGAAACAGAGACACAGGAAGCACTGTGAAACTGAGGAGTGCAGCGGTGTAAACCAGACCAACAAACCGTGGTAAATACATACACGCTGACTCTAACGCAAGTGAGACTATAGAGATGAGGGAGTTAGGGTGATTAATAAAACAATCTAAATTTCTAATGCATGAAAGGGTTTGAATTTGAGAACAAAAACAGCAGCTAATGTAGCGCTAACCTGAAAACAACAGACTACAGAAGAGTTTCACTCCGAAGACAAAAGATGATTTTAATACTGTACGACTGCGCCTTTGGGACTACTGTACTTTTTTTTTGCGTGTGCAATTTGATGCAGTAGCTTTCACACTACTGCCGTTTGCTTCAAAACGTTCTCCCTGGGTTTGGGTCGTGTAGTTAACATGTCGTGGTGCCATGTTTGATTTCCTCATGCATTCACCTCCATTTGTACACACTGAAGAGGAAGAAGTGGAAATAATGAAATATAGGAATCTAGGAGAAAAGGGGAAGCTTCAGTAACAGAGCCAGCCCAACCGAAAAAAAAAAACAAGGCCAAGAATTATGGAGAAGTGACAGAAAGGGAAGCACAGACAGGGAATTGTGAAGCTGTGCAACTGAAACAGTGTTTTTGTGGAACACAAAAGGTATTTTTCTTTTTTCATGCGCACTACATGGATCAGAAATCTGTCACATGACTCATACAAAGAGCATACGTCCGTTTATTTGTGCTCTATTCTGTACAATGCCTTCATTTTAACTAAAATATTATATTAATAGGACGGCACGGTGGTGTAGTGGTTATCACTGTCGCCTCACAGCAAGAAGGTTCCCGGTTCGAACCTCGCGGCCAACAGGGGCCTTTCTGTGTGGAGTTTGCATGTTCTCCCCGTGTCTGCGTGGGTTTCCTCCGGGTGCTCCGGTTTCCCCCACAATCCAAAGACATGCAGATTTAGTACAATGGGGCCACTGTTAATTGGCACAAGCTGTTGTGGTTTCCCAGCCATAATGCATGTACATATATACTGTAGATCTTGTTGTGGCAAAGCTAATAAATTAAATTAAAGTCCAAATCAAGATGATTCTCCTAATGACTGTCAGATCAAATTAACTTAAAAATGTCTAGGATCTGCTGTTGAGAATGCTTGCTTATAATTTAATCAGCATTTTGCTTATTAGAGCTCAGCGTTAGAGGTTTGGAGAAACAGATGTGATGTTGGATGTGATTTGTGTTCAAAATATGACCAATTTAGTGACCAATTTGAAAAAAAAAAAAGCATTGTTTCAAATCAGTGTCTGATCTGAAAGGAGGCACTTTTCAGGAAACATACTGTAGATTATTAGCTTTGGAGGGAATAAAAAGATTATTGCTGGTCTAAAAGTGTTTTGTATGCATGCAGAAGGATGTGTATAAGATTCTTTTGAGCTTTCTGTGCAGGAGTGCTGCTCCTCCACGCCCTGATCATCCTGAGATTATGCACAAGACTGAATGTCTTCGGCATCACATCCAGGCTGTAATCAGCAATGCAGGAACACGATGATGATGATGATGATGATGATGAACCTTATCTAAAAGAAGAAGTAAACTCTGGGCTCTATAGTATAAATACAGCAGGTCTGTGCATGAGCCAGTGGGACTTTACAGAAACCCCTCCCCTGACATGCACCTGCTGCTGGTGGAGAACTTAAAGAAAAAAAATTATGTTTTAATTTGTATATAATCAGTATTTGCAGAAGATCTTCCCCTGATAAAGACTTCACTTTGTGTCCTTGTGTCCTGTCCTGATGGGCGGCTGCAGTGACGTAATAAAGCCGGACAGCCTCATGCACCAACTCCGCATGCTTTCTTTGTTTATCTTCAAAACATCATGAAGGTTTTTAATCTCTTCTCTCTCACCTTTTGCTCATCCATGTCGCAGCACCGTGACTCCGGCCTCCGAGGCTTTAATAGGATTTCTTTATTTTACTCCCAGACCCTGCAGAGCTGCTTCAGTGATGATGATGATGCTGGTAGCTCCAGAGCAGAGCTCAGCTCAGAGGTGCGGGATGCATTACGTCATCGCGGGTACCGGAAGTACACTTTCAATTCGGATTAAAAATAAAAAAGCCAAGGATATAATCGAATTTTATTTATAACCTGAAATATTTTAGTAGCTTTAATTGCTATAAATACGTATAAAAATGAAAGTGAATGTTAAAAAACCGTGTTTGTAGTCGCAGAGTAACGCGGCGTCTCTGAGCCAATCATGCACACGCGCCTCATCCGGGCATTCCCGCCTCCACAGCCCTCCGAGCTAACGAGCTAGCCTTTTTTTTTTTTAAATAAAATAAGTAAACTTTTAATATTTATTTAGCTAGATGCGTATCCAGCTAAACACTCTTGTCTCGCCAAAAATAAGTCCTCACTTCGTAAATACAAATAACATTACCAAAGAGACCACAACCGGCTACTATATTCGCGTTAGCGACATAGCGGAAACGAGTAACCATTTATGGGAAGTGTAGTTTTTAAAACCGTATGCGGACTACAATCAACGAGGATTGTTAAGAAGCAGATTCGAGAAAAGGAATCTTAACGTAAATAAATTAAACACCACAAATTACTCAAATACATTTTAAACTATATTGCAAAAAAAAAAAAAACATAAATTTGTAGGTGGTAAAAGAGAGCAACT
>JAODJS010000026.1:29474458-29484521 GCA_027576325.1 Sciades assimilis | reverse complement strand
TGTGTGTGTGTGTGTGTGTGTGTGTGTGTGTGTGTGTGTGTGTGTGTGTGTGTGTGTGTGTGTGTGTGTGTGGGTTAAGCCGGCATTGATTAATGCTAAAATTTACATAAACATTTAAGTCTCAGGGTATATCCCTCCTAAACTATTTCATGTTGTCGTATTTTGTTCCTATTTTACAGTTACAAGTAAACTTACATAAAGTACTCCGTCTGTATTCATGTCCCCAAACTTAATACTCTTAAAGCCTCTCAAAAGTTCAGCATTACTTGTGCAGTGTGGTTTGGAGGCCCACCAACCTGCATAATTTATCCATCCCTCATAAGTAGGATGAGGCGTGTTGAATAGAAAAAAAAAAAAAACGCTGCAGGACAGGAGTCTTATTAATCCTTGGTTTAAATTAATGTTTGTATTGAATGATAAACTTCAACAGCCTTTTTTTTTTTTGGTCTTTTTTCGGCCCTCTGTAACATTTGTTTCAACAACGAGCACTAAAAATCCTCATCTCGTCCAGCAAACTTCTGTCTACCATGGTTTTAGCTTATTATTTAGACCCTGACCTTTAAGTGCTAGGATATGATTTTGATGGAAATTAAAATCCTTCTCAGGGTGTCTACCAAATGCTGAACACGTAAATGTAAACATTACTCCTAACAAAACTGCTAGTTCCTGTTTGTGTTGCTAAAGAACAGGCTATTACTTGGGCATATCGTCCACTGTTGGTGAGATCAGATTGGAACCGGTTCATTTGGGTCGCTTTGCACTTTGTCAGCCAAAATATTCAATTCTATGTAGTTTCTCCTAGATTAGGGATAGACAAATGTTATCCACCTAAGGTCAGTGTGGCAGTAAGTCTTCAACAATCAAACCTCATGCCATTCATTTTCTCCTTTTATAAGCAGTCTTCTGAAACTCATTTGGAGTCACAGTTCTTACAGTAACTCCTCTGATGAAAGCCTCCCCCCCCGCATTTTAGTATTCATTGACTTATTATAGCATAGTGTACTAAAACGTAGCACCATTCTTGTCCAACAAAACCAAGTCCAACCTTGAAAGTACAAAAGGTTATTAACATTCACAGTATACACGTATTTTAAAAGTTGAAATTTACTTTCGTGTCAGGAAGGTGTAACCCTCCCCCCCTTTTTTTTAATGTCCATACTTGTGCATTTCACTTATTATTCAGAATTTTTTTTTTTACTGTCTTCAACGAAGAACACACAGTACGCACATACAGATGTGGAAAACTGGTATGGGTAACGGGTGTAGTTTTGATCCAAAAAGATGGGAATGTGAAAGGATGTCAGTTACAGTAAACACTTTAGTCAAAGTAAAGCCAGTTTGGAGATTTGTCTGTTTCTCAATTTCTTAGTATTGAGGCAGCTTTTGCTCATGAATCAGGAGAGTACAGGACCAGTTTCTGAACTGCAGTTCGTAAAGTGGGGCATGTCAGCATTCACACTGAGAGTCCGAGGGATGGGCCTGGAATTCAATTTTTCTTTGGCAGATTTGTTTTCTTTCTGGTGATGGATACTGTGCCAATACTGCCCTGTGGATGACTTGTCCAGTTTCTGAGCCTTCACCAAGTCAGATGGACAGAGGGAGTTAGAGAGGGTACGACACAGCATCCTGGAAAGGAGGGAGACACACACACAGACACAGAGAGAGAGAGAGAGAGAGAGAGAGGATATGAATTGAATTTTAGCAGTTTAGCAGGCAGGCTGTCCTAGAATTGTTTGTAAGCGTATGTGCTGTATGTATAGGGGTGTGTACCTGGGCAGCAGTGCGAGGACAGTAGTGAGTCCACACACACAGTAATACAGCGGATCAGACATCAGTCTGGTCTCAATGCCAAATGGGTTTGTGAGAGAGTTACATGTCACACATGTAATACTGAAGACTAGAACGAAGACGTAGTAGAAGATTGCACTGCTGATCAACACCACTGCATGGAGCCATGTCTGTAGATCACAGAAACCAGTGTTAACCGGGGAACGGGACAGGCCCAACAACCCACACAATAGATAAATATGTAAATCTAGTCCAAACCTAATACTACAGATGAACAGAATTTGGTCTTTTTGGGAACCTACCCTACAATGTTCACAATCAGTGATAGCAGTTTGGTTTCATGTAGTTTTCCTTAATGATGTAAGGGATAATTTACAGTCAGCTGGTCATTATTGTGAAATAAACCCTGACAGGATGATGTAGGTCTTGAATCATTATTTTTTTGCAATAATAACTGGCTCACTGTACATTATCTCAGTTATTACATGGCTATGTACTAAAGAAAACCAAGAGACAGACAGACAGACAGACAGACAGACAGTGTGTGCATTTTATACATCATTCCCCCCAATATAATGGTAGGGGAAACATTGGCAATCCATTAAAGAATCATTTTGATTGATTCTACAATGTTTTTGAATGACTCACCAACGTGTGGCTTTCTATGACCTGGTGCAGAAGGATGATGAGAAGAGCTGAACCATTGATAGGAGAACCAAAAGAGAATAGATCAATGTCGGAACCTGCGTACGTCTGATAAAAGACACAACATATAAGCAAATAAGAAGATTGTGTAACATAATACATGCCTGGCAACAAATTGATGAGAAATCATGGTGAGTAAACACTCACCAGACAGTGCAATAATTTTTTTTTTGTTATTTCCAATTACATATGATCTGTGCTGTACTCAACTACCCCTGCTTAATTTGGTTATTCCTCTTGCTCAGGTACCATGCGAATCAAGCAAAGGACATGAAAGGGGGATCATCAATACGGTGGAGATCATTGATTGGTCAAACAGAACTGGTCACAGATATATTTAATCAGGAAGATTCTAACAGGGATAATTTCTCTATGACAAAAAACAAACAAACAAACAAATAAACCCAACCCATCAGAAGTGTAGTGGCTTTTTGCTAAAGTTTCCTTTAATGATTTAAGAGGCAACATCAGTTTTATGATGTGCTCATGTGTCCTCATGCACAGCACATAATTTGAAGTTCAGCCACAAACATTAATTCATTCTGTAGCATGTCTCTCTTGCATTTTAACAAGATTTTTTTTTAATTAAATGTTTTGTGATTTAAGCAACCGCGAGTTGGCCTAGTGGTTAGCGTGTCCACCTCTCGATCAGGAGAGTGAGAGTTCTACTCACAGTCGGGTCATACCAAAGACCATCATAAAAACGGTACCTACTGCTATCTGGCAAGGCATGCTGCAATACAGATGTGAGTGGGGAGTTAAACTCTCGTGGTTACCAGAGGACTAGCCCCCCACTGTGACCCTAGCGATGTAATAGGCGAGAGGCCGAGGAGATCGGCGCCGCCCGATGCGCCACAGGGTGCGGGAACGACTTTGACTTTGACTAACACAAATTTACACACACGTGGGGTGATGCTGCTCTCGCTCTCATCCCTGACTGTCTGAAAGAGACACAGGTTAATAGACAGCCAGTAATTTGACACAGGTGCACCTCATCATATGTTACCCACTGGTCCAACCTGTCTGTTCACAGCCGACACTCGACCAGGCCCCCGTTGCCACATACCCCCACCGCCTGACTCAGGCCTGGGAGTTGTCCGGCCTGCAGCTGACTTCCCTCCCTGGTGGGAGAGGTAATCTGCCACCACCATCTGTGGTCCCAGCTCCGCCCTCTCCAGCACTACCATTGCCAGAGCCACAGGAAGCTCCTCTCGCCATGGTTTCAGTAGACCGAGGTGGTAAATTTGACATGTCACCCCTATCTGGCCATTTGACCTCATAGTCGACCTCCCAAATTTGCCGTGTGACCTCAAAGGGCCCTTGTCACTTGGTGAGCAATTTTGAACTTGAGGTGGACAATAAAATGAGGGCTTTATCTCCCAGTGCAAATTCCCTTAGCTGTGCCCCTCTGTTGTACAGGTGAGATTGATGTTCTTGGGCCTGTAGCAAATTCTCCTGGGTTATGTGACTCAGTGCATGGAGTTTTGCTCTCAGCTCAAGAACATATTGAATTTTGTTTTTGCTTTGAGAAGGCCCCTCCTCCCAATTTTCTTTAATGATGTCTAAGACACCATGGGGCTTGCACCCATACAGCAATTCAAAACGTGAAAACCCGGTGGAGACTTATGGGACCTTGTAAACTGCAAACAATAGAAGGTTGGGCCACCTGTCCTGATTTTTAGCATCCCCATGAATGAACTTATGAATCATGTTCTTAAGTGTTTGGTTAAATCGTTTGACCAGCCTGTCCGTTTGCAGATGATATACAAATCTATTTAATCATCAATAATTCATATAATTCGTGCAGTGTGCATGACAAACATTGTGCCTTGATCTTTCAGGATTTCTTTTGGAATCCCAACTTGGGAGATAACGCGGAAGAGCGCCTCCACAACACTGCATGCTGAGATATTGCAGAGAGGCACTGCTTCCGGGTATCGCTTTGCATAATCCACAATGACTAATGCAAAGCAATACCCGCATGCAGATCGATCTAATGGCCCGATGAGATCCATGCCAATTCTTTCGAAGGGAATCTCCATCAGTGGCAATGGGCATAAAGGTGCTTTTGGTGTAGCTGCTGGATTTACCAGCTGGCATTTGCAACATGCCGCACACCACCTGCGAATATCGACGCAAATACCTGGCCAATAGGAACAGGCCATGAGATGATTTAGTGTTTTATCCTGCCCCAAATGCCCAGCCATAGGATTATGATGAGCCATGTGGAATAAAAGTTCCCTGCAGCTCTTTGAGACCAACAACTGAGCTATCTTTTCTTTAGTTTGAGTGTCCTGCATCACTCGATAAAGGCAATCCTTAATAATACAAAAGTACAGAAAGGAAGGGGCAATGTTAGGCTGGAGGATTTGGCCATCAATTACTTTCACTTGGTTAAAGGCACATCTCAGAGACTCATCACATGCCTGCTCCAATGGGAAGTCCCCCAAGGGATTCCCCACAGAGGGAGCAGGGCTCTCCCCACTCTCTGTGTCATCCTGATGTGGAGTTGATTACAACCTGAATCCACCAAAGCCTGATGTACCCCCTTGAATATTCACAGCTATCCTGTATGCCCCCGCTTGATCGGGGAAGCCTGAAGTGCATTGGGGATGTGAACCAGTTGCCCTGCCTCCTTGCAGAAGTACTGATTCCTTGCCTTCCCTCCATGCTTGCAGACCTGCCTGGGCCCGCTCATGGTTCTGGTGGGCATGGATGAGTTCATCTGTAGAAAGAGAGAGAGGGGGTTAATGGCAGCACAGACACAGAAGGAGAAGGTAGAGTAGAAACACAGGGATAGACATGGGTACAGTGAGTGGGTTTTGGGGGAGTTGGCCCCCGTTTCTGTGGGGCTGAGGTAGGGGAGGGGCGAGGAGAGGGAGGGGGAGAAGGAGAAAGTGAAAGTGAGAGAAAGAGAGAAGTTGTAGCACAGCCTGCTTCTGGATACACCATCAGGTGATCCTTGGCCAGTCAGACCACCTCCTCCAGTGATGTTGGTCAGTGACACCAGATCCACGCTGATGTCCCACTTGGCAGCTGGACAATGAACTTCTCCAGTGTCACTCGCTCGATGATGGATTCAATGTCACCCTCACTGGCCTATTTGGAAGGTGTAGATAATTTTTTTCATTCAAATTCATTGTTTGTTTGCTACAGGCCACCATACCCAGGTTATATGGTTCAATCAGAATGCTCTGTTGTTCATTTTCTAGGATCTGACCTGTAACTGAACTCAGTCAAGTTTTCAAGTGATTAAACTAAAGTCAATGTATTTTCAGTGTGATCATTGACTCACGCACCATCAACTAAATTTCTACATGGTGTCAGAAGCTAGAACGAACTTCTCGCCTGCAAGTATTTTTTGTCTTTGGATAGCGACTTGCCTACTCTTAACCATGCTATCAGAGCTTAGTTATAAACCACAATAAAGTTGCGGGTTTTTTTCATCATGGCGGATGGCTTTCGCAGACCCGAACCTCTTGTTTTTGATGAGAATATCGCTGAGAATTGGCATGTTTTTGAGCAGGAGTATGACATTTTTATAGTTCCAGCACACACTGACAAGCCAGCAAGAACCAGGGCTTACATTCTCCTCAACATTGCTGGGCCAGATGCCACTGAGCGGGAGCGTTCATTCGTCTATGCCCCAGAAGTGCGTGCGGCTGGTGAAGGAGGAGGGATACTCACCCCTGCCGAGACTAGAGAGGATCCCGAGTGTTTGAAGAAAAAGTTTCATGAAACCTGCAATCCGCAAAACAACAGGACGATGGAAAGACACAAGTTTCATACCAGACATCAGAAGCAAGGTGAGACTATCGAATCAGTCATCAGCGATTTAAGGATAAAGGCTAAATGTTGCCACTTTGGAGACCTAACCAATGAGCTAATCTGTGACCGCATTGTCTGTGGTGTTATTAGTGACACTTTAAGGAAAGCTCTGTTGAGGGATAGCAAGTTAACACTAGCCAAAGCCATTTCAATCTCTCGGATTCACGAGATGACTGAGGAAGGTAGCAAGACGCTAACAACACAAGCTACCAGTGTTGATGCAGTGAAACCAGCTCCAAATAGCAAATACAAGCCAAAGCTCCAGTCCTCCCTACAGACTATTACAGATTGCTCTAATTGTGGAGGTAGCCACGCGGCTAGGCGGGAAAACTGTCCAGCATTCGGAAAACAGTGTCACAGTTGTAAAAAGCTGAATCACTACAAAAGTTGCTGCAAGTCTAAACCATGCAGCCAGTTAGGCAAACCCAATTTAAACAAGACTGTAAGACAGTCAGTGAATGAAATTGAAGTAAATGAGTCAACTTATGAAGAAGAAACATTTTTTGTGGACGGTGTTGAGATCGACAGCCAGGTTGATTGTGTCCATTTCAATGAACATGAAAAGGATGAGGGATACATCACTGTGGACATAAATAGCAAGCCCATTGAAATGAAAGTTGACACAGGAGCAAAATGCAACATAATGTCACTCACTGGCATAGAGAGCAGTGGGAAGTACTACTGATTTTACCTGGATGATGTGGTAATGTTTTCTCCTGATTTCAGTAGCCACTTCTGTCACCTGGAAGAGGTATTTCAACGTCTTCATTATCATGGGTTGAAACTACAGCCTAAAAAGTGCAGTTTGTTCCAGTGTCAGGTAACCTACCTTGGCCATGTCATCAGTGAACAGGGTGTAGCTACCGACCCAGCTAAGATGGCAGCAGTAAAGGATTGGCTGGTCCCCCAGACTGTGAAGCAGGTAAAATCCTTTCTTGGCTTCGCTGGTTATTATCGTCGGTTCATACCTGCTTTTTCAAAAATAGCAGCACTCTTAAATGCAGTGACTCCTGGTACTGCCACTCACATAAAGGCTGCCTTTATTGACTGGTCAGCAGAATGCCAGCAGGCTTTTGAACACTTAAAGGAAGCCTTGCTTAGTGCACCGATTCTGGCTTATGCAGACTTCTCCCAACCATTTAGACTGTACACAGATGCCAGTTTGGAAGGTTTAGGGGCAGTATTGGCCAAAGTACAAGGGGGTCAAGAAAAGGTAATTGCATATGCCAGTCGAAGTCTGCAACCAACAGAGCGGAATGACCAAAATTATAGTTCCTTTAAGTTAGAGTTGTTAGCTCTGAAATGGGTAGTGACCAAAAAGTTTAAAGATTACCTGTATGGTGCTGAGTTCACTGTGTTTACAGATAACAACCCATTGGTGCACCTGGACACGGCTCATCTGGGTGCAGTGGAGCAGCGTTGGGTGGCACAGCTGGCGAACTTTAAGTATACAGTCAAGTATAGACCAGGGACCCAGAACAGGAATGCAGATGCCTTGTCCAGGTTGCCCAACCTACAGGAACCGATGCTGGCTCAGATAGATCATGTGGTGGTGGAGAATGAGACCTGGGCGGAACGTCAGGCTCAAGATCCGGTGTTGAACCAAATGCACCAGTGGAAGGAACAGCAAGTATTACCAGCTGAGGTGAGTGACCCTTTGCCTCCGTATGTGAAGCAGCTGCACCGAGAATGGGACCAAATTGTGTTGCAAGATGGTGTTTTGGAGAGACTGCATAGAGAGGCGGGGTCCAGATTGGAGATTTTCCAAGTCATCATCCCTGAACAGGCTACTAAATAGGTGTGGGAGACTTATCAGAGTATGGGACATCCCAGTGGTGAGCAGACTTTGGCAACTCTGCACCAGCGCTGCTATTGGCCGAGGATGGTGCAGGATGTGAAGGAGTGGACAGCAACTTGCCCTCAATGTGTCTTGGCGAAGGCTGGCCCAGAGGTAAAGGAACCTTTGATGTCTATTTCTACTACTTATCCATTTGAGGTTGTTGGGGTCGATTACCTTTCTTTGGGGCGGCCTGAGGATAGATATCCCTACATTTTAGCAATGGCAGATCTATTTTCCAAATATGCTCTTGCAGTGCCCACTAGAGATCAGTCTGCCAACACGACTGCCCAAGCCTTGTATGGCCACCTGATTCAGACCTTTGGCTGCCCAGAAAGAATCCTGACTGACCAGGGGGCAGCATTTGAGTCCTCTATGATGAGGGAGCTTTGTCAGCTTTACGGATGTCAGAAGAGCCGCACTACAACCTATCACCCACAGGGGAATGGTGCATGTGAGAGATTTAACCAGACCCTGTTGGGGTTGTTGAATTCCCTGACCAAGGTCGAACAAGCTCAGTGGTTGAATAATTTGCCTGCTTTGGTTCAGGCATATAACAACACTACCCAAAGTACCACCGGGATGACCCCCCACTATGTGGTCTTTGGGAGACATGCCAGGTTACCTGTTGACTGGACAACCGGCTTGAAGACCATGGCAGGGTCTTACACCTTGTCAGGATGGGTGAAGAGGCATCAGGAGGCTCTCAGCCATGCTTACCAGATGGTGCAGACCCGAATTCAATGCAGACAGGACCTGGACCAGGCAAGGTACAACAGGCGAGCCAAGTTAGCATCTTTGCTCCCAGGAGAGCGGGTACTAATTCATAACTTTCGCAGAAGGGCCAGAGGCAAGCTGAATTTGAAGTGGGCACCAGAGCCATTTGTGGTGGTCAGACAGTTGCGAGAGGGTCATCCAGTCTATGTACTTTGGCCAGAAGGTAAAGAACAACCAACTCGCACAGTACATTGTAATAACCTTTGACCTTGTCCCTTGAATGTGGTACAGAATAACCAGGTGCCAGATGAACCTAGGCCGGCGACAACTGTTCAGAGAAATGCCTTGCCCCCTCCAACTTGGTGGCTACCGAGATTGTTGGTGGGTGCCAACCAACAGCCAGTTACGAATTTAGTGGGGCCAGCTCCGGCTCATCCACCTGACCCTCCAGTAGGACCTGAGGCCTTGCCTGGTGAGTTAGATCAGCCAAGTGTACATCGCTCCCAGCGAACTAATCTGGGAGTACTTCCAGCTAGGTATCATTCTGAGTAGGTGGTCGGGACGACCTCTAATAAAGAGGGGGGAAATGTCAAAAGTAGAATCTCTTGCTGTGGTGTTTATGTGATTCATTGACCTAAATGGTGTGTTTTCTTTTGTGTTTTATTTAATTTGTTTTTTGGGTTTATGGCACCGCTGGACTGATAGTAAGGCATACCGGGCATTTGCCCGGTGGCCTGACGCGTTATTAATTGTTATTTTACTTGAGCTAATTGTTCATCAACCGCAGCGGGCCACACCATTACCATTGCAGGCCACACTACTATCACTGTAGGCCACTTCAGCATGGACATAAGTTCAGAGTGGGGTATTTCGTGAGGCGGGATGAAATGTTTCTTTTGCTACTGCGAGGAATATCCTTGCTTTATATACCCTTGAATCTTGACAGGCGTTCCCATTGTGGTGGGGACCTGGTCGTTTTCTTAAATGGTTAAATTCCTACAACACACTTAAAATATGGTACATAGGTGCGATTTAAGTTAAGATAAGATGACCCATTTTTATTTCATGTGTTTATTCCATGGGTTTATGAAGATTTTGCGAACAAAAACGGTGTGGTGGATGATGGGTAAAATGTTAAGTTGTTACTGTTACAACCAATGACGTCTATTATTAAGGTCAGTGGTTACA
>JAODJS010000026.1:29198658-29211369 GCA_027576325.1 Sciades assimilis | reverse complement strand
GACCTAAGACAGTTGAGCAACTAGAATCCTCCATTAGACAAGAATGGGTTAACATTCCTCTCCCTAAACTTGAGCAAGACGTTATCTTTTCTGTGGGATCTGCATCATACAAAGTAAAATCACTTGAGAAATGCTTTCAGAATGAGTTATCATTAATTACAAGTCTAACATTGATGTTTTATTTTTGACTAACCATTCTTATCATCAGTGGTTTTCAAAACTCAGTCAGGATTAGTACACAAGACTTCACACCATGTTAAACAATTCTCACTTATATTTTTAAATTACTGTATTTTTCTCTTCATGAACCCAAACTCACTGCAATAGACAAAGTTTTTCAAGAACCATTATCAGAACAAAAATAATGGACATATTTATATTTAGATACACACACACACACACACGTGTGTGTGTAATGTATATTTAGAGAAGTAAAGCTCCCTGAGGGATGGAGCTGTTGAGATTAGCAGCTCGGCTAACAGCCTCAGTTTGAGCAGTGAAGCAGTTGCAGCTCCTCACACAGCCCCGCTTTTACAGTCTGCGCTCTGACTAAAACCCCCCGAGGAATCCTGCCATGTTAAGGTGATCAGCTGGACAATCAGTTAGTGTTTCCCTCGCAACGACACAGAAAAATGAATATATATATATTTTTACCTTTTACAGAATGGAGGTGTCGCTGTCCGGGCTCTACCCCTGCCCAATGTGCGCTGCGCATGTGTGCGCATGCGCTATGTGAACTGGGCACGAGACGCACATCAGGTCGTCGGTTGTCCATAGCGATGGGGAGCGCTCCGTTAGCACGCGCGGAACCGCAGGCGGGCTGCGACAGAGGCGACACGGGATATCTGGTCTCGTGAGCTCTCGGATCTCTCTCTCTCTAACTCTCTCCCTCTCAGCGCACATCAGGGAGCGTCTGTGTCGCTCGACCTGCACTGCGCATGTGTAAATCGATTGTTGGTCTTGTTCGATTCGCCAAGGCCTTTGGGAATGTTAAACACATTATAACGAGACTATCATACAAACATTCTGAATATAAATGTTATATTTTACTGTCCCTTGTTGTCTTGAAAGGAGAAACGAAGTTTTCCGAAGAGCTTTACTTACAGATATCCAAACACACCTCACTGGCGACATCAGGCGGCTAAACCCGGAGTGATCACACACGGTGAAACACAGACACACTCTCTCTCTCACACACACACTCTATCTCTCTTACTCACTCACGCACACACACTCACTCTGTCTCACACACACTCTCTCTCTCTTACTCACACACACACACACACACTCTGTCTTACACTCTCTCTCTTACTCACACACTCACTATCTCTCTCTCTCTTACTCTCACACTCTCTCTTACTCACTCTCACACTCTCTCTCTTACTCACACTCACTATCTCTCTCTCTTACTCTCTCTCTCTTACTCAATCTCACACACTCTCTTACACACACACTCACTATCTCTCTCTCTTACTCACACACACACTCTGTCTTACTCACTCACACTCTCTCTCTCTTACACACACACACACACACACACACACACTAGCGCACGCACACAGACACACACACACACTAGCGCACGCACACATGTTTAAATCGGTGTAGTTATACACCAGTAGACCCGTCTTAATAAACTATTTATTTAGGGCAAAGGGGGGTAATAAGCACCCACGGGCAAAAACAAAAGTCGGCGCCCATGATTAAGTGTACATACTGTATATAGTTCTCTGGCAAACCTGTCTGCACAATCTTATTAAGTGTACATACTGTATATAGTTCTCTGCAAACCTATGTCTGCACAATCTTATTACAATCATATTACATTCATCAGTGCTTCACGGACTATATTTAAAACGCATAAAACCGAGTGTTATTTACCGATACATTATTAATTATATGCGCTGACTGTTCATTCCTCCCATCAACCCGGTTATACTGTATGGAGCGAATCACCACTCCAATATGGCGGCCCCGCGTCACGTTCGGCCCAAGAGCGTTTACGTTCGTTGCTCAGTCTAGTGTTCTATGATGTCTATGCCATGTCACATGCTCCTCTTCGTCTTTTCATTTGAACTGTGGCGCGTCACTGAGGCCACGCCTCTTGTACCGCCTACAGGAAGTAAGACTTTTTTTTTATTTAAGGAATATTGCTGGCCCTGGTTTACATTTTCAGAACCCTCCAGTTGGTTAATTACCAGCACAACTGAAAAGGAATCGATAATTTATACATTATTCTTTACGAATGCATCAACTGCACAATGAATCCCATAAGTATTGGCGTTTTGTATTATATAAATCTTCCCTGTGAGACTTTTATTAATGCACGGTCTAGCGCAGAGATTTTTAACATGCCCAAGATATGCACACGATTCAGTTTCCGGTTTGAACGAACTCGAAATTATATTCTTTACAATGACAAAATATTGTTGAGGGGAAAATAATTTGTTAATTTAAGTCAATTCAGCTCGCAAACACGGGTTTAAGTGAGCATTCATAGCCCATATAATGTCTTTAACGCAATATGAGAGTGTAGCATCTTGCCACTTTTGAGCATCTTTGATAAAGCTTTCTGTTTTTGACTGTTAAACCGGCTGTGACTGGTTCGAACTGGCCTAGTGAGTTTGCGCACTGAGTGTAAACAGGAAGAGGAAAATTAGGCTGTTACGGAACAGGACGTGAGACTTAATAGGTAGTGATTGTTTTTGGTAATTAAGGCATTTTGAATTCTGTTCGCGAAAGGTTATTTATCCGTGCAGACGTGTTTGTTAAGAATTATGTGTACTACAGCAGAAGAGTGACGACAAGAACGCCTGCTGGAGGAAAAAGCTAACGGACGGTAATCTTCAGTCTCCTGGCTAGCTGGCAGCTCTGACAGGATTTTGACGCTTTGGCGTATCTCGTTAGCAGAATGGCTACATAAACAGTTGCGTGAGTGGGGAAGACAGACTTGAGACTGAAAGTATTTAATAAATAATGCTAGCTTGTAACTAAACAACGACAATACGTTTTAAATCCATATTCTCCAAGCCGACGCCATGGCCCACTAACTGAGCTGGCTAACGTAATATCTAGCTAGCTAAGTTAGCCCCTTCTCAGAAAGAAGAACGCTGCGCCATTAGTGACAGTTTTTTAAACTACATTAGCTGCTTCTGGAAATGGTTCAGAAAGATAAAATAGTGGAATTGTCCCAGTCGGACCCTGAGCCGTGTCCGGCAGGGACGGAGGTCGGTGTGGTGGATGTTCAGAGCTCAGTGGAAGAACACAATGTTGTGGCTGAAAGAACAGGCCGCAGAAAATTCATCAGCGGTGTTGTTGAGGGTGAGTTCAATGTTCCAGAGCTCCACTGTTTGCTCACATGAAATATATTTCAGCAGGCATTTCTGTTTAGAAGGATTACTTCGACCCTCAGTTAATTTCTGTCTTTAACTTGAACGTTATGCAGAGTACTGGTGTTTATGAGAGGTTGGAAATTATTTGCCAGTACTGTACGATTACCATCTTCCTGAGGACGCAATGTGTGAAAAACTGTTTCCCCTTTTCTTTTTTACTAGGATTTTATGGTCGACCATGGACAATGGAACAAAGAAAAGAGCTGTTTCGGCGGTACCGTTTCCTTATCATTGCAAATACAATAACGTACTTAATAATTATTATATCGTTTGAAAACTGACGCATGTGAATCCCCTTTCTCGTTTACCAGACAGCAGAAATGGGGATTGAACACGTATTTGTATGCGCCGAAAGATGACTACAAACATAGAATGTTCTGGAGAGAGATGTACTCTGTGGAGGAAGCAGGTAAAGTCTATTGTTGGACTCTACCGTGTAAACGTAAGAGTCGTGATGTGCTGTTAAATTAGTAGATGGTTACGATTTTTTCATTTTTCCTTTAAAGAACAACTGATGACGCTGATAAGTTCTGCAAAAGAGCATGGAATTGAGTTCATTTATGCCATTTCACCTGGTCTGGATATAACCTTTTCAAACCAGAAAGAGGTCTCTACGCTGAAAAGAAAGTTAGACCAAGTAAAGCAGTTTTATTTTATTATTATTATTATTATTAAATGCATATTTTTTTATACAGTAAATTTCCCCCCTCTCACTAATCCTCAATTGTTTATACAGGTTTCTCATTTTGGGTGCAAGTCCTTTGCTCTACTTTTTGATGACATTGATCACAACATGTGTCCAGCCGACAAAGAAGTATTTAGCTCGTTTGCACATGCACAAGTTTCTATTACCAATGAGATCTACCAGTATTTAGGAGAGCCTGAAACGTTTTTGTTTTGCCCCACAGGTAAAATATTTATTATTATTATTTTAGTTTTTTTTATTGGGATGTGAAAGTCACTATTGTTATTTTGTTTGCTTAAGTTTTTGTCTTGCACTTTTCAGAATACTGTGGAACGTTTTGCTATCCAAATGTGGCCCAGTCGCCTTACCTGCGTACTGTTGGTGAAAAGTTGCTGCCTGGCATTGATATTTTATGGACAGGTATGATTTTTTTTTTTTTTACTTAATATACACTTGGAATGCATGCAATGGTTTGTATTTTTGTGCTAACTTAAAGGTTTTGGGTTTTTTTTTTCAGGCCCAAAAGTCGTTTCTAAAGACATAACGGTAGAGTCTATTGAGGAGGTGACTAAGATCTTGAGGAGATCTCCTGTCATCTGGGACAATATTCATGCCAATGACTATGATCAGAAAAGGTTGTTCCTTGGCCCTTATAAAGGCAGGTCCACAGAACTGATACCTCGGCTAAAAGGAGTCCTCACCAACCCCAACTGTGAATTTGAGACCAACTTCGTGGCAATTCACACACTTGCAACATGGTACAAGTCTAATATGAATGGAGTGAGAAAGGATGTTGTCATGAGTAAGTATCATTATCACTAATTGCCCTCCCCCCACCAATCCCAAAATTCAAGACTTTATTGTAGTCTGATTTTACTTTAAGTTGGGTTATGTAGGATTTCTTCTGTAAAATATCATTAAAAGATAGAATTGTTGGTGAAGATAATGTCCTTATGTTGCTGGCAACATATAAGCTTTGTTATTAAAGAAAACAGTGGATAACTTGGTGGTTCAGTTTCAGTTGCATGGTCTTGCATAACATAACCAGGACTAGGTAGGTTGGATGTGTATACGAATAGATTTTGAACATTTTATAACTAAACACAGGCCCCAGTTCGTAAAAATAAAATGGTAATAGCTGTGTTTTATTTCCTTACTTATATTTTTATTGTTTTTTATTTATGTAATAATTGCTACATGTGTAAATGTACTGATCCAGCTGATTTAAAGGGTATATGCATATTCTTTCTTTATCATGTGTTTTCCCAGCTGACAGTGAAGACAGCACAGTGTCTATTCAGATAAAGTTGGAGAATGAGGGAAGTGATGAGGAGCTGGAGACTGACATTCTTTACAGTCCACAGATTGCTCTTAAGCTGGCTCTTACCGAGTGGCTCAGCGAGTTTGGAGTGCCTCATCAATACAATAGTAATTGCCGTTATTTACTAGTAGTTAAATAAAAATGTGGTTAACACAAAGTTCTGTCTGCAGTGAGAAATACTGATTTTAGCGACTCAGTGTATATGTTGCTCACTCCATCTGTTTTCGCAGGCCGCCAAGGAGCTCACAGTGGCCCAAAGAGTGCCTCCATTGATGTGCCCTCAATGACTTCCCCTACTCTAGAATCCTCCACGACAGTAACCACAGTTTTTCAACAGCCCATCATGAGCCCTGCTGCTCCTCTCAGTGAGGAACCCCACACGCTGCACAAAGAGGAGGAGGAGGAAGTGGAGGTGGAAGTAGAGAAGAAAGATTCAGATGAAGAGCCTATGGAGATGGTATTAGAGAAACAAGATGAAGTGGAGGATGCCAAGAATGTCAATCAGATCCTCACAAAAATTGTTAAAGCTGCAATGACTGAGGATCTCAAACCCATGGACACTGATAAGGAGAGTATCTCCAAAACTCCAGAGATGTCAGTTCAGGAGGACTCCAGCAATGACATTGCACCCATGCAGACTGATGAGCAGCTCAATAAAGAAATGTTTGTTCCAGGACCCAATGAGAAACTGCTGTACACAGCTGAGGCACTCACACTGGAGGACTTGTCTCTGCTGGCAGAACTGTTCTACTTGCCGTATGAACATGGCCCAAAAGCAGTGCAGATGCTCAAAGAGTTCAACTGGCTCAGGGCTAACACAAGCATTGTTAGTGTAAACTCCAAATGCAAGGACTCGGAGAAAGTAAGTGTTTTAGTCAAAAGACAGTAAATGGTCCTGTCTCAAATTTATTTTACTTGGCAAAATTTAGAGCACAGATCACTGTGTAAGTTTGGTGTGTCACTGTGGTGATCCCAAATGAAACATTTTTTAAACTCATTTATAATGAATGAAGAGTTAAGTGTTATTTTACTGAATATTTCAGTGCCAATTTTAATGTCATTTGTGTTGTGGTGAAATTTTATTTACACATTTGGGGTCACAACATTTAAACCATTCCACTATTTGAGCATAATTATTGTATCAATTGAAGGGAAATGGGATAAAACCAAGAACCACATTGCATCAAAATGGAGGATACGCAGCCTCTGTTCTGACCACTTGGTGGTGCTTTTAAAACCAAAAAATGATCTTGTTGCAGGGACTAGTTTTTCATTTTGTAGCTGTTAATAAAATGTTTGCTTTATATTGATTTGAGGTTTGTGCTTCTGTCAGGTGGCTGAGTGGCATGCCAGAGCAGAAAATTTTGAGGAGATGTGTTGCGCTGTCATGCAGATGTTCACCAGACTCTCTAACTCGGCCAATCGAACCATTTTGTATGATTTGTATCCCTATATCTGGGATATAAAGAGTATCATCTCTATGGTGAAATCATTTGTCCAGTGGTTAGGTAGGTATGACTACGCTTTTCAATTTTATTTATTTATTTAAATGGGACTGGTGGAGATCATCATACATTAAGCACATACACAGTATAAGCTGGGTTAGGGGTTAGCTTCTACATTAGGACATTCATTTATTTAGAGTCAAGAATATAGAAAATACAATTGGCCAGACATATATTTTTCAGTATAATGAGAGAAATTTTCACTTGTCAGTTTTAAGGTAGTTCATGGGATACAAACCTACCTAATACAATACATTCTCTCAAATTATATGCATCAGAATCAATTTTCTTAGGTTAGAATATTTATTAAAACAAGAGAAACTTAATTAGGCTTTTGTGACTATTGCTTTACTTTTATCCCCCCCCCCATTTTTTTTTCCCCCCTACTGTTTTGTGAATACTGTTTTTCTTCACTGACTGAATGCTGTCTTCAGTGCTCAGCTGTTCTCTTTATTTGCCAGTGTAATTAAGTAGACTAAAAAATAGGTTGAATGTTAGTGGGCCTATCTCTGTAAATATAGATATAATTTATTTGGCCATGGTTTGAGTTTCCAGTGTGGGTCCTGCTGCTTGCTGTGTCCAGTATGATTGTGCAACACCTGCTGGCATTTTTTTGATCAAGGGCCTGACCGTGATGGAAAGTTGATCCTTTACGCCCTAGCGCGCCGCGCATGCGAGCTTGGAAAGCGAGACAGGTGTGTAAGGCTATTCTGGTGCGATTTAATAATACAAGAAGTTATTGGAGCAAGATGTTGAGCAAATCAGTATAATGTAATATCTATACAAAACTGTTGAATGCTTTACTCTAACCGGACTGATCTGAGCTGAGAGAGTGCACCTTACCAAATGTGTCCATAAATAATGCTGTATGTAAAGATTTTTGTGGAGAAGCACAGTTGGTTTTAATTAAAAAAAAAATTATAAATACGTAGCATTTTTTTGCATTACCTTTTTATAGCCAGTTCCTTTGGGAACCATGTTCATATGATGTGAACTATAATTGATATGACCTATGGTATCTGCATTATGGACCTGATGGTTAGAGTACTGGATTCTGTTCCAATTATTTGTAGTTGTAAAAAAATGATTGAATAATTATAGCACCAGCATGGCCTGGGTTACCTTGGTAACCACATTTCATTCACAGGTTTCTGTCCAGCTATATGATAAAGCAACACAGCAGGCAGCAACCAAAAACTGGTCAAGC
This sequence comes from Sciades assimilis, assembly GCA_027576325.1. NCBI lineage: Eukaryota > Metazoa > Chordata > Actinopteri > Siluriformes > Ariidae > Sciades > Sciades assimilis. The sequence goes on along the minus strand of JAODJS010000026.1, from coordinate 29,203,259 downwards.
CTCATTTTAGTCCAAAAGAATGTAGGACCCAAGCAAGTTGATATATGCTGCAGATCAAAAATATCTTTTGAGGCATTTTAGTACAAAACAATAAAAACCTTGCCAAAAGCAGCTTTAATGTATGGGTGTCTCTTATAAAAAAATTCAGTTTGTACAATAGGTCTTGCTATGTGTGCCATAAGTGATGCCCTCTTGGTCTGCATCTCAGCTTCTCTGCGCAACCAGGCAAATGTAGTATGCCTGCATTTCCTACCTTATCCTTATCTCCTCTGTTTCCTTGGTCCAAAGCAGTGCAGATGGCAATCAGTCAGCGCCTCACTGCTGTTGTTCTAAAATTACTTACTAACGAAGTCTTCTATTGTCTTTTCCCTTCATTATGTACAGATGGAAGAATCCTCAGCACAAGTTTCTACTGCTATTGGATCGACAGTGGACTATGTATGCACTGTTAGTTATTAGTCAGGTTTTTGTTTTTTTTGGGGGGGGTGGTTTTGTTTTCTTACTGTTTCTTATATTAAGTAACATTTTACACATGTTTTTGGAAAAAGATTTTGAATGAAGTCACATTTGCGCAGCGAGAGTTGACGGTATAAGTGTTAACCCCCAGATTTTTTTTCTGGCAGCTCTAACGTTGTTTTGTTTCTATCAGTAGGCATAATTGAGATGGCTTCATGACCAGCCATGAAGCACCACCTTGGGGGAAGCATTGTCTTAAAGTTCTTGTGTTCCCTGGCCTTATTTCCTTTAATACAAAGTTGCATTTCTTACTGTATTGTGTACTAATCAACAGCATTTTGACTCTGTGAATTCCCCTCAGATGGTGCACGTTTGTGCTGTGTCCTGCCATTTCTTCAGAGGATGTGTGCTTAAGCATTTCTATGAAATCCAGGTTAAATGGGAGCATGTTGTCTCCTATATCCTTGCTGCATTTGTCTTGTTACATGACTGAGTTTCAGTCCCCTTGCATTTGGTGGTTAATAAGCATTCACAATTTTGTCAAAACTGAATAAATGGATGAGACTTAGTCATCAGTAGTTTCTCAGAGTGGGGGGTCTCTCTTTCAGCAGCTCTGCCCTCTTAAAGGGTTCTGGTCTGCCTAGATAATTACTTGGGCTTAGTGTCTAAGTTGCTTGAGCTGATGAACGGTGCTTGGCAGTCATGTGACAAGGCAGATGTAAATGTGACTTCAAATGAGTTAGAATTCAGAGGGGCTTCAACAGCTGAAGTTTAATTAATTACTAGCAAGCCACTGATGTAGAACTAACATTTCTAAACAGACTGACATTAATTAAAGAGGAGCAGCATATTAGACAGCTCATCATTTGCAAAATGCTTACTTTTCTTTCTGCGTTATTTTAAATAATTAAAGTTTCTTAGCATATTAATGTTATGTAATTAAAACTTGATCTAATTGTGAACAATTGCTTTTAACAGTCTGTGACTTTTAAGGACTATCCTGCAGCACAGATCCAGATTCTTTTGATGATTTGGCTTTGCATATAATGTTTACATCAGAGATTGTCCCGTTATCAATCTAAGCTTTAGCTGCTTAAGCCCAAAGACCCAGGTTTAAAGTGTTTTTTTTTTTTTACACTTTTGTTTACATTTCAATATAGTACGTAATTTTAGTGCGCAAACGTATATTACAATTTACTTTTCAATGGCGTGATATGGAAATAGACACCACTATACCCCATACCCCCTTCCTCCTCATTTTGGCAGAAAGCCCCTCACGTAACATTCTCCGCTTGGATCTGATCTCAACAGGGTGTCGTAGTCAGTCCTCAGCACAGTTCTTAAGTGGAGACCAAGAGCCCTGGGCCTTTAGGGGCGGTCTAGCGGGAGAGTTCCAGGTATCCTATATTGAATTCACAGCCAAATGTTAAAAATGGAGTTTTATTTTTAATTTTGTTTCTGGTGTGCTTGCAGAATGTTAAGGGTTGGTCTGTTGAAGGTGAGCTGACAGCTACAACAAAATAGATTAATTAAATCACTTATGCTTGACCAGCAGAATTGTGAATTTGTGCTGAAATGTCATAGAAAAGGGATATGAATAGCTTCACGGCTAGTTTATAAGATGATGGTGTTTCCTGACACAGCCTAAATTTGGGTTTCTTTCAGCAACTGCCCAAAAGAGATGTGGCTTTTCCCTGTGCGCCTGCGGCTGCGCAGCATGGCTAGGGTTTATTTTCATGACACCTTATTCCTTTGCAGGAAGCGCAAATATTATCTGCTGCGCCTGCATCTGCAATACCGCGCTCAGGTGTGCGCCTGCGAGTTCGCCTGCGGAAAACTCCATGAGCAAAGATATTTTACTTCAGACTGTTAAATTTTAAGCTGGGTAGTAATTTTATTTATTTCATATTTATACTTGTAGTATGAAGTATTAATATTTTTGCCCTGAAATTTGGTCATGGAGTTTTTGCTTGATGTGTGGCCACATCATTCATTTTCTCAACAGGAAACGCGCAGCGAAAACTTGCGATGCCTTACTGTGGGAAAGGGGCATCTCCTTTAGCCAGTTAAGCCTTTCTCAGACCAAGCCTGCAGCCATATGTTCCCTTGTGTATTTGCTTTTGGTTTCTTTCAAAAACATATGAAATATGCACAGAAAGGTATTTAACTTAGTTATGATGTTTACCTGCTCCTGCTGATCACTGACCAACCAAAAGAGCCAGTAAGAGCCCATTTTTAAATAATTTCTATCATGCCAGCGTTTGGTTGTGTGTTGTGCTCTTATGTGTTTGGTTGGTTCAGCAGGGCCAGAGGAACTCAGAAGTCTAAGTCTGATTGAAAAGCTGCTCAGTCATGCACTTAAAGCTGGTCAAGTACTGAATGTTTTTGCATTGGTTTTCACAGCGACTCTTGCCAATAGATGGGGCAAACGACCTTTTCTTTCAGCCACCACCATCAATGCCAACTTCCAAAATCTATTCCATAAGGCCTTACTTTCCTAAGGATGAGGTGAGTGTTGAATTTGTGCATTTTTCAATATGTTTGGAACTATTTTGATAGGCTTCTTTATTCGCAGTTCACCTTTGAAATGAATATTAAATTACCCAAGTGCAAAAATGTCCATCCCACTAAAGTCTTGTAATAGCTGAAAACTGGAACATGATTTGTGGTTAAATTGTCTCAAAAGTTATTAAACTTGTTTGTATTCCCAATTTGCAGCACTATCGATAATTGTTCTAAAGTGACGGTGTGGTCTGTCTGTTAGTCTTCAAAAACCTTTTATATAATGTGTGTGCGTGCGTGCATGTGGTGTTTGCCTTTTTAGGCTGCTGTCTACAAGATCTGCAAGGAAATGTATACAGAGGGATGTGAAGGTATTCCTTTTTCTGACCAGGAACCAGACCTAATTGGGGACAGGTAACAAATGGATAATTTTTGTAGCATTATCTCTGCCCATATAGTTCAAATACAAACTCCATTTCCAGAAAAGTTGGGATATTTTCCAAAATGCAATAAAAACAAAAGTCTGTGATTTTGTTAATTCACATGAACCTTTATTTAGCTGACTAAAAAGTACAAAAAATATTTTTAGTTTGACTGACAAACTTGATTGTATGATATAAATTAAGTTAGAATTCGATGTCTGCAACACACGCAGAAAAAACTGGCACAGAGGCATTATTACCATTGCATTACATCACCTGCCCTTTTAATAACACTTTTTAGTCGTGTGGGACCTGAAGATAAAAATCATTGCAGTTTTGCAATTGGAATTTTTGTCCATTCTTGCTTGATACTAGACTTCAGCTACTCAACAGTCCATGGTTGCCGTTGTCTGATTCTCCTCTTCATGATGTGCCATGCATTCTCAGTAGGAGACAGATCTGGACTGGCAGCAGGTCAGTCAAGCACACATACTGTGTGTCAACGAAGCCACTCTGTTGTAGCCCATGTAGAATGAGGCTTGACCTTGTCCATGCTTATTCACACAGGATTTCCTGGGAAGAGAAATTGCCTTGATGACTGTCTTTCTAAAATCCCAATATATGCCCCAATACATCAATGGTGCCTTCACACACATGCAATTCACCCATGCTGTGGGCACTGATGCCCCCCATACCAGCTCAGATGCTGGATTTTGCACCTTTTTCTGATGATAAACTGGATGGTTGTGTTCACCTTTGGCACAGAGAACTTGAGGTCTGGTTTTCCTGAAAACAAGCTGAAATGTGGACTCATCTGACCACAGCACACGTTTCCACTGTCTTTCACGCCTGGAGAAATCAGCGGCGTTTCTGTATAGGATTGATGAATGGCTTCCTCCTTGCATAATACGGTTTCAGATTGCATTTCTGGATGCAGCAGCGGACTGTGTTAAGTGATGACGATTTTCAAAGTACTCCTGAACCCACGTGGCTATATTTGTGACATTAGCATGATGGTTTCTCAGGCAGTGCTGCTTGAGGGCTCAAAGGTCACACACATTCAACACTTGTTTCTGACCTTGCTATTTATGCACCGAGATGTCTCAGAATTCCTTGGATCATACATATGGATGGTGTAAGCTATCAAAAATCAGGTCGATGCATTACCATATTCTCTTAAGTATGGGGCTCCATGCTGCTTTAAAGTTTTATTCTGCCTCT
>JAODJS010000026.1:27643825-27654005 GCA_027576325.1 Sciades assimilis | reverse complement strand
GAAGATTTAATGATTAAGCTGTGGAAAGTTTTGAATGAGTATAATAATAATAACAATAATAAAAAATTAGCTGGATATTGTCGAGAAAGTTTGTTGAGGTAAAGATAAAGCAACATCTTTTTGATGTAGCTTTATCTTGGCTACATTCTACTATGACTGTACTTAGCAAGGGGTCAGTTAAGTTTCAGTGCATGCCTCTTGAAACTGTTTTCTCCAAGCAGGAACTGGTTAACTGCAGGATCTGCATTAAAGTCTTCATTATCTGGGGTCTGCAGCTTGACTCTCATCAAAATCAGGCAAAGTGTCTTGTCTGAGACCAGTGCGACGTTTGTTCTTAAACGTGATTCATGGTGCTAAACCCTCTTTCAACCTGTGCTGTGGATGGTGACAGTGCCAGCATAATCTCCAGCAAAACAAGGATATTTTCTGGTGCTTGGCTGTCACCCAAAAGGCTAGCAAAAATGTCAGTTGTAGGAACGAGTGCCTTCTTTCTGTGCATTGCGATTTTTACTTCCAACCATTCCTCAATTACCTGTGTAATTGTTCAACCTCTTGTTTGCCATATGAAATAAGCGATGTTTTATCACTTGGCAAATTCTTTGGATCAAACGCTTGTAAGAAGGACATGGGTGGCTTCTGCAGCGATGCAAACCTTTTATCCATGTACTCAATGGAGAGGGTTAATGCAGCCATCATTTTTTTCATTCAGTTGAACTGGTTCCTACTCTGGAGACACTGATAGTTTAGCGTCAAGCACACACACACCTCAGCTTACCCTCTCCACTGTCATACTTCTCTTGAAATTGAGCATACACAAGCCTAGGGGTCTCTTTCAGGTCCAAGAGCTTCAGCATTGCCTTCTCCATCTTCTGAGTCACATCAGTTGGACTGATGGAATTCCTTACTGAGAACAGAAAAAATTCCTTACTGAGAACAGAAAAAAACCTCAAGGATGTCACACAAAAAGTGCATTCCTTTCAAAGTGGATTCTGCTATCAGTTGCTGGGCAAAACACCTTTGGCTTTGATGCCATCTTCACCTTCATTGTGAGATGTGCTCTCCAAATGCGTCACTGTAGCTAGAAGATGGGACAGGAGAACTGAGGTGGCCCTGTACCTGCTGGCAAGCCAACGAACTTGATGAAGCCCAGAAAAATACACTGGATGTTCATCTAGTACCTCAGCAAATTCATTAACTTCCCTTCTCTTTAGAGGAGAGTAGAAGTAGAACTTGTAAATCAATTTCACAAACTGTTCAATCTGGCCTATCACTGGGATTTCCTTCATTGTGTCCAGAATGGCAACCACAAGATTGTGCAGGCTTCAAAGATAACTTTTGACACCTTTTGCCCTGCAGGCAATATTGCAAAGATGAATTATAAAACTAAAAACATTCTAAAGCAGGACTCTGCACTGCAGTACTGTCTTATTCAGTTTGCCATTGCATTTAGGAGAAAGTTAAGCAACCTGTCCTCATCTTCACATGCATGATGGGCCAATGTAAAATGATAAATGGGGTAGGATATATTTATCTATGGAATAATTCACTATGTAAATGATATATATTTACTGTAGAGGGTGTGGTTTACTATTGGAGACACAAAAGCATGTCTTTCTATTCACTGAATATACTTACCCCTAGCTTTTATTATTACAGGGGTATAGCTACAACTGGAATGTGCTGATTCTGTTAGCGTTTGTAATTATTGTACCATCCACTATTAGATAAAATTAGAATAAAATCTTATTATCTGAAAGTCTAGAGCAAGATATTTTGTTAGTTTACAAGTAACACTTCAGATATTGTTTTAACAATAATAAGCATCAATCTATAAATGACAGAGCGTAGATAGCTTTGTAACTACATGCCTGTGGGGTTGCTGAGACACAGAGGGGCAGGAATACCATCTAGCCCACAGTTCAGGTCAGAGTCCTTTGAAAGTAAATGCTTTAGCAACATTCTGTTCCCAAAAGCTGATGTCGGGAAAAAGTCTTTACACAAAGAAGGTTTTCTTGCTTTTGCAGGGGGTTTTTTTTGTTCGTTTTTGTGTTTTTTTTTTTAAACTGTTCTTCCATGTTGGGACTCTTCGGGAAAAAGAAGGTATATTCCAACATGTAGCTAATGCTAGGCAACTAATCTGCACCGTCACTCCAGTCATTTTGAGGAATTTTGTATGGATCATAACCACTAATAAACTCTAATTTCCACGTATATCTATCCATCGCTTCTTTCTGACTAAGATTATCCAAGTAATCCAGTAGAAGACCTTTTTTCTTAGCTGTAGTTTTCAGCAACATCAGCAACAGATGCCGGACATCTTCACTTGGCTTCAGACCATTCGTAGTGACAAAAAGCACAAATGCAAACGCGCGCCTGAAGCAAGCCAATCAGAATTGCCATTATAAATCGGGAAGAAACCAAAATGGTGATCACAGGGGAGGTGAGGATGCTGGTTGATATGTCTTGTCTTCTGTAATGTGCTTGCTCGAAAATCATTTTTGTGCTTAAAGGAGATACACAGAACCTTTATTTTTAAATAAATTTGAGTGGATAGCATCTCCATCCTTGACTCTTGTATGCTGCATAAATGGGAATATATATATATATATATATAAAAATAATGAGTTAAAATCGACCACAAAGTTACCATTCGAGCTGCCCCACTGAGCTAGTCATGCCTGAGTGTGTGACGTCACTGCCTGCGGTAACCGGTTTTAAGGCCGAGGCCTTTTATAGCTCGAGACCAAAGTCATATAAATAAAAATTTATGGTGAAAGTAAGAAATACTGTTACCAACTTGCTCAACGAAGACTGATTTGACTTCATTGATTGTGGATTGACTCTCATTAAAACAGGATGGGTGTTATAACTTATGCAATATACTATATATGTACATGCATTTTTCACTAGTAAAACGTAAAAGGCTAATTAAATAGTCAGATGAATTGAGAATCACATTCTGAAGCAAATTAAATAAATCTTATACCGGTAACTTAAACATACAAGTTGCATGTATTAATCTAAATGCAGATAAACGTGTTTTTTTTTTTATCCAAATGAGAGTCGGAGCTTACCCAGTCTGTGTTCTTCCTTCTTGAAGGCCGATCGTTTTTGAAACAATCTAACTTTCAGTTGTTTGTTCAGTTCTCTGTTCATTCACTTCTTCCACATAAGGGCAAGATGGCAGCAATATCCAGTTTAGAAATAAGACAGCTGCTCCATTCATTCACTGTTTTCTTCATATGGTGTATTCTGCCATTACTGCTGGGCTCAAGCAATTACTAAAACCAGGGATGGAACATCACCGGTTTTAGCAACAACTGCGGGGAGGTCACTGCCCGAGCAATATGTCCCGTCTCATTCCGTCCTGGGTTTTAGCAACAACCCTCGGCTCACTCTGGAAAGACTGGTGCAACTGAACTCACTTTTCTTTCTTTAAAATAAAAAATACTTTCCTTTTCTTGTGGTTTTCTTTTTCTTTAATTATTGGTACTGCACCCTCTTTCAATACGAGCTTATAGCCAATGCTCCTCAGCAAATCAGAGGCCTCGTACAAGTTCTCAATAAAATTTGCAGAGCAGAGGAGAAACCACTTCATAGGCGCCCAACGTGCCCGTGAACTTCTTACAAAACGCATCCAAATCTTTGCAGTTGGAACATTCTTGGGCCATGAATGCAACATAAATTCACCTTCTGTCATGTTGCTATATGGCATGGCAATAAATTAGCTCAAAATGGAGGATTGGAGTTGTAGTCATCTCTGTGTTTTAGTATAGTGGAAATGGCAATGAGACCGATAGCCTTCCTGTTGTGACGTTATGGATGTCAAGGTCATTCGTTCAGAACGCTACCTATATAAATAATTTTAATCGTAAAAAAACACTATATTAGATTTGTTAATGCTTAAAACTATTCCTGTGCCATTCTTGAGGTCTCAAGGCATTTATAAACAAAAGCGAGGCCATGGCTCTGCATGTATGCTTTAAAACAGCTAGCGTTTACCTTGATGACGCTTTGTACACTATTGGCTTTGTACCCTATTGGCGTTGTATTAACCAGCTTCATGAAGTAGTCACCTGGAATGCTTTTCAATTAAGAGTTATGCCTCATCAAAAGTTAATTAGTGCAATTTCTTGCCTTCTTAATGTATTTGAGATCAAACAATAAATAATAAATGATAAAAATACAGGAAATAGCCCTAGTCCACAACTGTAGTAATCCACATTATGTCAAGGACTACTCAACTACTAAGTCCATTTCCAGAAAAGTTGGGATATTTTCCAAAATGCAATAAAAACAAACATCCGTGAGTTGTTAATTCACGCATACCTTTATTTAACTGAAAAAAGTACAAAGAAAAGTTACAATAGTTTTAATGACCAACTTAATTGTATTTTGTAAATATAAACAAAGTTAGAATTTGATGCCTGCACGAGTAAAAAGTTAGGCCAGAGGCATTATTTCTATTGTATTGCATCACTGTTCCTTTAATAACACTTTTTAATCATATGGGATCTGAGGATATTAATTGTTGCAGTTTTGCAATTGTAATTTTTGTCCATTCTTGCCTGATACAAGACTTCAGCAGCTCAATAGTCTGTGGTCACCGTTGTCTGATTCTCCTCTTCATACGCCATACATTGTCTAGGAGACAGATCTGGACTGGCATCAGGCCAGTCAAGCACACACACTCTGTGTATGAAGCCACGCTGTTGTAGCCTGTGCAGAATGAGGCCTGGCATTGTCCTGCTCAAATAAACATGGACTTCCTGGGAAGAGACATTACCTTGATGAACATGTCTCTCTAAAATCCCAATATATACCCCAATACATCAATAGTACCTTCACACACATGTGACTCACCTATGCCGTGGGCACTGATGCCCCTCATATCATCACAGATGCTGGCTTTTGTACTTTTCTCTGATGATAAACTGGAAGGTCGTGTTCACCTTTGGTACTGAGAACTCAACATCTGGTTTTCCCAAAACCAAGCTGAAATATGGACTCATCTGACCACAGCACACATTTTCACTGTCTTTTGGTCCATCTGGGATGAGTTCAGGCCCAGAGAAATCGGCCACATTTTTGCATAGAATTGATGAATGGATTCTTCCTTGCGTAATACAGTTTCCGGTTGCATTTCTGGATGCAGCAGCAGACTGTATTTTGTGACAACAGTTTTGCGAAGTACTCCCGAGCCCATGTGGCTATATTTGTCACATTAGCATGACGGTTTCTTAGGCAGTGCCACCTGAGGGCTCGAAGGTCACGCACATTCGACAGTGGTTTCCAACCTTGCCCTTTACGCACTGAGATGTCTCTGAATTTCCTGAATCTTTTCACAATATTATGTTCTGTAGATTTTGAAAAACCTAAAATATTTCGTTAAGAATTTTTTTTTTTTTAATTGAGTCACAATTCTCTCACGAATTTTGGCACAAAGTAGTGAGCCATGACCCATCCTTACTTGTAAAGACTGAGCCTTTGGTGCATGCACCTTTTGTACCCAATCATGATACCAATTAACCTGCTTATTGTTGAATCTTCCAAAATGCTGTTACCTGAATATCCTATAAACTTCTCAGTCTTATTTTGCCTCTGTCCCAACTTTTTTTTTTGAATGTGTTCTCACTCCATTCATATTTTCAAAATAGAATTAAGTTAGTCAGTAAAACTATTGAAAATCTTGTCTTTGTATGTTTGTCAGTTAAATAAAGGTTCACATGAATTAACAAATCAGATATTTTTGTTTTTATTGCATTTTGGAAAATATCCCAACTTTTCTGGAAATGGGGTTTGTATAAGTCTGACGGATATTGATTTGATATTGGTGTCTGAAACTATGAGAATTAAATACTAACCTGAGCAACTAAATGTGATAGTGATCTCCATTGCATAAAATCATTCATAATAATCAAACGGCGATGCAACCTGGACTTCATCTTGAACCCATGAGTGTAGGATTGATCAATATAATCACCTTGAATATTGCCGAATTGGGTCACTTGCCTTCAATTTGCCCTCTGAACCAAGATGTTCTGGTAGCGATGTATCAGCGGTCTTGATCGTGAGTTCGAATCTCAATCACTGCCTCATCCTGAGTTTGCAGTCTGCATGCTGCCATTCAAATGTATTTTCACTGAAAATAATTTTGGTATTTAGTGATCTAAGCGCTCTTCTCTCTGCTCTCCTCCCTCCTCCCTTCATATTTACCCTGGGCTGATGAAGTGCAGGGGTAAATGTATAATTAGCCTGCATTACTTTGATTGTTTTCTTTAGAGATTAGGCTTCCTGTCAGAGCACGCGCTTTAAGAGGGGTGAAGGTCGTGCATGATTGGATGAGGGAGGGGGTATTCTCTTTCTCAACTCTGTGAATAAGTGGTATGGTCCCCTGCTGAGAGAGGAGATTGTATTTCCACAAGACATAATTTTTGTTTACTGAGTGTTAATAATAGCTAATTAATAATCAGATTCTCCTGCCTGAAAAAAAAAAATCAACCATAGTACAGAAGGAGGAGATAGGGATAAGTAGTGAAAAAAAGGAGTGAGCGAGCAGAGAGGATACAACGCCAGACGTGGTAACTGTCTTGATCTGGATCCAGGCCCCAAGAGTTAGTGGGATATAGATAGAGTGTCCTAAGACTCGGAGATTTGATTAAACAAGACATCAGTGCTAGTAGCTGGAAAGTCACAGTGGATGTCCTGGGCATAATTTTGAAGACATTTCCCCCACTTGTCTGTCACTGATTTGTCTCAAAAGTCAGCTTTAGACAGTATTATCCATTCATCAATTCTATGCAGAAATGTGGCAGATTTCTTTGGGCCTGAACTCATCCCAGATGGACCGAAAGACGGTGGAAATGCGTGCTATGGTCAGATGAGTCCATATTTCAGCTTGGTTTTGGGAAAACCAGATGTTGAGTTCTCAGTGCCAAAGGTGAACACGACCTTCCAGTTTGTTATCAGAGAAAAGTACAAAAGCCAACATCTGTGATGATATGGGGGGCATCAGTGCCCATGGCATGGGTGAGTTGCATGTGTGTGAAGGTACCATTGATGTATTGGGGTGTATATTGGGATTTAAGAGAGACATGTTCATCAAGGCAATGTCTCTTCCCAGGAAGTCCATGTTTATTTGAGCAGGAAAGTGCCAGGCCTCATTCTGCACAGGCTACAACAGCGTGGCTTCATGCACAGAGTACACAATAAATGCCTGATTTATTTTTTTCGCTGCATTTTCACAAAACTCATCATCCGAGTTGCTCGTCCTCAGGGTGGTGAGATGGGACAGTGAGCGGGACGTGTCCACAATGGAGGGCCGCTTTGACGTGGTCATGTGTGCTGATTGGTAAGTCATTCATCTGTTCTGCAGATACACTCACTCCACACCTGATCTGAATTCGACGTAAGCACATGAAACACTCCAACCTCCTCTCCAGCTACACCATTAACCACACAAGACATTTACTGCACATACACAATTATAATGTCAAGCGGAAATTGTCTACAGGTAGTGCAGCTTTCTAAGTTTTCCCTACTCACATCGCTATGAGCCAAATATCATATCTCACCCTTTAGCAGCTTTTTCATACACAATGTGTCCACACCCTCAATAACAGCTCACGGCTCGTTGGCCTGGTGACGGTGCGTTAATATCAACACTCACACGACGCTTATCAGATGGCAGCCTTCAGCCCGAGGCTGGCACCGTGTTACTTCCCCTTGGCTAACCCCGCCAGGCATTTTCATTTTTTCCCCAAATTGCCTCTTTTTTTCATGCTCGACGTCCCAGCAAATGGATGTCTTAGGCAAATTGCAAATAATTATGCCGGTGTTAGGAGCTGGGAGAGAGACCGAGAGTGGGAGAGAATAACACAAACATTTCAATTAGCCTGCTTCTTAACATGGATCTCAGTCCCGATTTGTTTTTAATCTTTGTTTAAAAAAAAAAAACCCAGAGGTTCACCTGAATTCTTGCTAATTATGCAACACAACTGATGTTACAATAGTGTCATATTGTAATATTAGCTGGTTAGATTAGATGGAAATTTCCATAACAGTTTCAGGTTTAATGGCCTGTGATTAGCAGTTAAGATATTACAGTACTATTATAGGCTGGATCTGATTGAAAATTTCATCACGAATTTTAGAATAATTTGTATTGTATTAAATACATAAAATCAACTCTTTGCACAACTTATAATAAGCTACAAAAATGTGTACCATACAGCACATGGAAAATCCAAACCTGCACAGTGAGTGTGAAGAATTATCCGTCCAAAACTCGTTAGTCTTTAGACTGATTATTGCATCAATAAATTGCTCATTACATGCACTAAGACTTGTACAAAGTGTGCTTTATGTAACAGACAAATCAGTTTGAGTGATGAACGTGTTGCAGGCAGCATAATGATAATGATACTGCTGATAATCTCAAAAACCCAGCAAATCCTACTATTATTTTAATGCCACAAAATGCCAGCTAATACACGGGTGACATGAACAGTAGAGGGCAAGTGTGTGTTTGATTTGTGTGCAGTAAGAAGATTGTGTGCATGTGTGTGTGTGGGCACGCATGAAAGCGCGAGCAGTGTTGGAGATGACTCACGCCGCCATGGCCGTCCCCCCGTCGCTCTAGCCAGCCACTCGCCTGTAATTGCAATCATCAGGAGAGTGATCTCTCAGAGATTAATGAACATCACAGCAGCGGCGATCACCTGCGAAAAGGTCAACAGCCGTACTTCTGCTTCCATTAATTATAGTCTTTCAGGCAGACGCCCAGATACACAGCATCTAACGCTGAGACCCTCGCACCAGGGGGAGAAGGAGAAAACATCATGGTTAGAGATTAGAGACATGGGTCGACAGTATGCTTTATGTCTCTTGCTCATTAAGCCTGCCTGACCACTATTACAATGAGAAATTTCTGCGTATTACTTATTTGTAGTACCATTACATACACGATTTACATTTCTGCTGGTGTGTGTTCATTGAAAAAGTATTAATTCTACAGTTTGTCAGTAACACATGAGAGATAATTTGGATCTAGCCTGAAAAAGACAGAAGGGCACCTTTCTCTCTCTCTCTCTCTCTCTCTCTCTCTCTCTCTCTCTCTCTATTTCTCGAAAAGCTTCTCGTGAATAACGTTAGTCAAATCACAAGAAATTAAACCAAAGTAAGTAAGGATGACCAAAGGGAAAAACAATCTAAAAGCACTGAAAAAGGAAAGGTTTACTCCCTAATTATTGCTAATGTCAGTCATCTAATTAGAGTAAGCTGTTAAACAACACCGTATGATTCAGAGGAGTAATCAGTAAATATTTTTCCACTCCTGTGCAATAACTTGGGTCTCATAGCAAGGAGCAGGCTGAGGTAGGCGGGATTATTCCAGATTAAGTGTGGAAGTGGGGTTAGAATACCAAACCACTCTCTGGAACTCCACACAGATTATACTCAACATAATCTGAGGCATTCCATGTCCAGATTAACCCAGTTAGGCTTCTCAGAGGAAAGATCTCTGAATTTGGTTCTGCCTGTGGTATTCCTTCTACCTTTTGTTTGTGCTAAGGAAAGTGTAGACTCCATATGGAAGGGTAGAACTGAAGGATCTTATTCTTTTGGGAAATGCCTCATTAAGCAAGTAAGGGATTAATGTGACGATCAACCACGTAAAATGTAGGCGTATAGCTAAAGGATGCGTTTCATGTTTTGGTGAACGTTTTCCAGAAGTGTGCTGTAGACATGGTGTTTCCCTGCTTGATATAGTGGAATGAAGGCAAGTGGAACAACATTTAATTTAATCCAAAGGTTGTTATATTTCTCCAGCGCTTCCTCTCAATTTCTAATTATTAGCTCATCCGGCCAACAGGTAATGAGCTTATGCCATCATGTGCTGTTTGTTGTCTGTCATCCATCTGGCGTCTTCCACTTTTCATGAAAATCGCTTCTTTTCTCTCGATTCTTCATCGATTTTTATTCTTTTTGGCAGGAAGGTAGGTCTGCCTGGGGTGCATGTAGCTTCTACCCAGATTTGCATAATTGCTTGTAATAATGAAGATATGGAGTAATTAAGCCCTAATGAGCAGTTTCCACACATCACTTCTTCTCCTTCAATTCTTCACTGATTTTGATTCTTTCTGGCATGAAGGTAGGGGTACCTAGGGTGCATATAACTTCT
>JAODJS010000026.1:22077840-22088753 GCA_027576325.1 Sciades assimilis | reverse complement strand
GAAGGGGTATCCCAATTCATAGGGGTACAGTTTCAAGCCCTACGCCTTACAGCTCCGTTTGAAAGGACGAGGGGTAGGGGTAAGGGGTAGGGGTAGAAAATAGAAATGGGATTGGCCCTTATTGTGGACCGCAGAGAGGTCTGTTTTGGGCATTCCCAATGGATCAAAGGGCCAGGTGCGCCATGGTACAGCTTAACTCCCTCTTGACCATCCATGGAGGTGAATATTCAGGCTCCCGACAAAATAGGCATGATGTTTCCTCCACAGATATGGACAGCTTATCTGTCCCAGATGAATACAAGTTAGTTAGTGAAGGCACGAGGTTTGCAGAAATTCTGTTCCCCAATTTTGGGGTAGGCAAAATTAGACAACAACTAAACAAGGTACATTACAGGCTATCGTTGTTCGTGAACGAGACCGTTTTGGCTGTAGAAGGTATTAACCAAGAATTGACTGCTTTAAGGTTAATGACTACTCAAAATAGAATGGCCTTAGATGTGTTACTTGCTAAGGAAGGAGGCGTTTGTGTGATGATAGGAGAACAGTGTTGTACTTACATTCCACCCAATGATTCCCCTGCAGGTAACATTACTCAGGCACTAGAAAAGATGAACAAGATTGCTAAACAGTTATGTAGGGATGAGGAAGGTACTCAGAATTGGAACTGGAATTTTATGTCTATGCTTGCGTACCCATTATTTTGCTTGTGTTAATCCTCCTCTGTTGTGCTCCATTGGTTTGCCAATGTTTAAGTAATATGATACAGAAAACCATAATTGCTCAATATCAAATGCTACAGGAGCAGGGAGATCCTGATAACGATGATGAAGAAGAGGAAGAGCTTAAGCTTAATGAATTCTTTGAAGAATGATTATTAATAAGAATCAAAGGGGGGAAATGTGAAGGAAATTGTATTATTTTATATGATCCATATATGAATAATCATTGTTTAAGCTTTCTCAGAGCATCTGTGGATTTGCTTACTCTGCTGGTTTTGGTCAAGGGCATAATATTTGGGGACATGCCCTTCTTTCCTTCCTCTCTCCTAGCCCATAACATTATAGCTACAACAAGATTAACTGAAGGTTCTCGGTAGTACAAGCACACACACACACACACACACATATAGCACTACGAGACAGATAGAGGGAGGGAGGAATTTTGGGGATAGTTTACTGAGAAATCCTCTCCAATCTTATTCTTAATTTTTTTCCATTGCTGTTCTATCTTTTTAATAAACCTCTGTTCTGTTGACATGATTTCTTATTGACCATTATTTGCACCACACTAGCCTATACAGTGTCTCTGCAGATTAATTATTAACAATGGTAATAAATCAATACAAAAACCTGACATCTACAGAATATTTTCAACAAATAAGGGGCAGAGAAGCTCACACACTCCAGCAGGAGTGGCATGATTTTGAGAAGCAAAAAAAAAAAAACACAACACCAGCAAATGTGGATTAAAGCAGAACATTTCATTAGATAAAATAATTTTAGAAATCATTACATTATTGTTTTTTCAATAAAAATTATATTTTTTAACTTTATAATACTTAGTTATGTGCCAGGGCTCTGTCAGTCATTGATAGCCTAACTAATCACAGCGCTGTGGTTCTTTTCCTGATCCTTGGCATTTTTTTTTCCTTTCTTTGTTGATAATGTGTTATGTGATAAACACGGTTTATTAATTAACACGAGAAGGCCCAGAGAGTTTCACTTCTGCTGCATGCCCTCTCCCCTCTGCAAAAATTGTGTATTCCTCTCAATCAACAGAGAGTTTTAGCGTAGTTCTACCGTCTGTTATTCAAATAAAATCATTAAAATAAAATCAGTAGTTAGTAGGCATTGGAAGTCCATTAGGTAACTTTTTCATGAACATGGCATATCCATTTGATCAAGATCCCGTTGATGAAGGTACAGCATTACTGCGCAGAGAATTAATTCTCCGGGACATGATTATCAGACTGTGCATCGATATTCTATCATTTCCAGACAGTTATCTTTTTGAGCAGTACCGTTTCACACCATGGTTCATAATACACAACCTAATTGTCCTCACATTTGCAACAATATCGTAGTCATGCTCTCACATCAGATATTGTGTGTTGCCAGTGGTGTAGTGATCCCTGGAGAAGTGGGTATACTCTAAATTCTAAGTTCACGCTCTTTTTTAGGCAGCCCGTACAGCAAAGGATAAACACTTGTTTTGTAACCAGTGACATGTAAGACCTCTATTTAATTTACCCAAAAATAGGCCAGTAGTATTTGCACATTGTCACATTTCTGCTGCTTGACCTCAGTGAATAAGAATTATGAAATTACTGACCCAATACTGCCCCAGAGTCAGTGAGAGACAACTACACAATTATGCATTTTGAGCGAACTATTACTTCCTTACTCGATCCACACATGAAAATTGGATAACTATTTTCTCACCTTGCAGTAGTACAGATAGACCAGCACTTTCTTTTGTAAACTGTATCTTGGAACAGCCGGTTTGCAACAGATAGTGTAGGTCAGAGTGTGCCACTATTATAATACTTAACCAGGAGCAGTTTGCAGATATTACTGGTCCAACACAGGTGGCCTAATGCATGAATATAAAATATTCACCATGAGGAAAACATGATATTTCAGTCAGAGATTTGTTGTTTTAAAAAAAAAACCAAAACATTTATTTCAGTAAGATCATTCAAAACCAAATTTGACAATGTATCCTTGTTCAGGTTTCATCTTAAAAAAAACACAAAACAATTTTTTACAGACATCAAAACCAATTAGATAAACTGAAAAGTGCAATAGTGCACAGTCCTAAAACTGAAATAAATGACAACAGCTGAGCACTATTCTAGCAGACCTCTTTGAATATATATTATAAATGTCACCAAAAATATTCAGTATTCATATCATCAGTCTAATAATTTGACAAAATTTCTATAAAATTTCTATAAAGTTTCTATAAATAGAATTGAAGAAGCAACACAGTTGAAACCATCACAAAATTATCACATGGTTTCACATTTAATGATCATTGTGTGGTGGTCGCTACAGAATCAACACTGGCTGTTACAAATTAATTTTTTCCAATATTAAAAATGGATGATTAGTTCTTTCGCACTCTCTCCCTCTTTCTCACACACGCACTGCAGTGTGTAGTTTATTAATAATAACATGATGAAGCTGTTGCACAGAAGATGGTCAGTAAAGTCCGTCCCACCCCCACTCTGTCCTGACAGTGATCAGGGTGGAGACATAGATGGTACAAGGATCGGGTGAGTGAGAGTACGTTCCTGAAATATTCCCGGTCCCTAAACATTACCTGGATGGATCTTACTTGGTGGAAACACAGCTTATGACCATGGGTTTAATTAAAAGGCCCACCCACCGTAGTTGACATCTTCATCTGACGTCATACCGGCATCTTTGGCTGTGGAGGAAGAGGCAGTGCTTCCTTCACTGTCTTCTGCAACAGGGATGGGGGGGCGGATGGGGTGGATAGGGCATGGGCGCCGGACTAATGTTGACAGAGCTGCCAGCTAACAACATCAGTGTAGCATTGCTAACATCAGCTGAGCTGATGGAAGATGGCTGATGTTCATGAGAACGTTTGTAATTATTAAAGGAAAATTTAGTTTGAATCGCTCTTTTCATTGTACCTGTTCATATTATAAACTAAAGGTGAATAATTTAAATGGAATGATTGAAATTAAGAGAATATTTGTTTTCCCGGGCATGACCCGCCCTACTCTGCCTCTGATTGGCTCATCAGTCCTCATGCTAAACCTAACCAACCAACGAAGGCAATGAGTACTAGCCAATTAGAGGCAGCGTAAGGAAGTAAGCTTGTTTTCTGCTGAAAGCTTGACAGACATTGGTCAATTTGGCTTGCAGACACCACTGTATGGTGCACATCATAGGGGATTGAGAAGTGGGTATTCGCAAAGCTGACTGACAAATAAGTGGCTATATGCCATATACCTGCATATACCCCCTACTACACCTCTGGTTCTCCCCATTCGAATTATTATATAGGTGTAAGCCTTGTGGCACGTGCTGCGGGAAAATTGGGAGTAGGGACCTTCAAACAGTACAAACAAAATTCGATACATTTTCAACCTGTGCACAAAGCTCCACATACTTAGTCATTTAACCCAGGAGAATTTGTAGCAGGCACAAATAGCATCAGGCCCGGCTGTACAACAGGGGTGTGTGCCTTAGAGAATTTACTCTGGGAGATAAAGTGCTCATATTATTACCTACTTCAAGCTCAAAATTACTTGCTAATTGGCAAGGGCCTTTTGAAGTTACACAAGGAATTGTGGATATCAACTATGAGGTGAAATAAATGGATGGGATGGGGAGCTACAAATATACCACCTCAACCTACTAAAACATTGGAATGAGGGGGTTCCTGTGGTGTTGGCATTGGTAGTTCCAGAGAGGACAGAACTGGGGCCAAAGATAAAAACAAAAGTAATCACTTGAGCCACTCCAGTCCCTTGTGGAGACCACCCCTTGCTGGCCCAACTCACAGAGGTTGCCAGGTTACAAGCAAAGTTTCCCAAAGTGTTCTTGCCCTTTCCTGGCCACACCCAGCTCATAGAGCACCACAGTGAGATGCCCCCAGGGGTGGTGGTGCATAGCCACCCATACTGCTTGGCCAAACACAAGAAAGCTGTGGTTTTGACAAACTCAAAGCTATGCTCAAAATGGAAATAATCAAGCAGTCCCACAGTGATTAGAGCAGCCTGGTGGTCTTGGTCCCCAAGATTGACAGGTCAGTCCAGTTCTGTGTGGACTATAGAAAAGTTCATGCAGTGTCTAAATTCAATGCATACCCAATGTCTCACATTGATGAGTTGCTCAATCGGTTAGGCGCTGCTCACTTTTATTCAACACTGGATTTGACAAAGGGATGTTGGCAGATCCCCTTGACTCCCCTATCCTGAGAAAAAAAACAGCCTTTTCCACACCATTTGGCTTTCACCAATTTGTTTCCCTTCCTTTCAGTTATTTGGCACTCCCACAACATTCCAGTGGCTCATGGACAAAATCCTCTGTCAACATGCCACCTATGCTGCTGCCTACCTAGATGACATCATTATATATAGCAATGATTGGCTGCCACACCTAAAACACCTCAGAGCTGTCTTGGAGTTGCTGCGGCATGCAGGCCTCACTGCTAACCTGAAAAAAATGTGTGATTATGCAGGTGGAAGTACAGTATCTGGGTTTCCACTTGGGTCATAGGAAGGTGCATCCCCAAATTGACAAGACTGCAGTGACTGTGGCCTGCCTGAGGCACAAGGCCAAAAAGGAGGTGAGACAGTTCCTGGGGCTGGCTGGCTAGTATCGCAGGTTTATACCTAATTATTCAGATATCACCAGCCCACTGACTGGTCTCACTAAAAAGAGAGCACCAGATCTGGTCCACTAGACAGAGCAGTGCCAACAGGTGTTCATGAAGATAAAGGCTGTACTGTGTGGAGGGCCACTTTTATACTCTCCTGACTTCTCTCTCCCTTTTATTTTGCAGAGAGATGCATCAGACAGAGGGCTGGGGGCCATTCTGTCCCAGGAGGTGGAGGGGGAGAAACCTCCAGTGCTGTACATCAGCCACAAGCTCTCAATGTGAGAAAGTAAGTACAGCACCATCGAGAAGGAGTGTCTGGCTATCAAGTGGGTGGTCCTCACCCTCCACTACTATCTGCTGGGGCACTCCTTCTTCCTCTGTTCTGAGCATACCCCATTCCAGTGGCTCTACTTTATGAGAGATGCCAATGCGTGGATCACCTATTGGTACCTATTGGTCCAGCCTTTCAAATTCAAGTTGGTTGACAGGCTGGGGGTGTAGATAGTAGTGGCAGACTTTCTTTCCCACTGGGGGGGAGGGTCTGGCTGTAGGCTGGATGACTCCCTGGCCTGTGTTGGGTGCTGGGGGTATGTGGCAGTGGGGGCATGGTCAAGCATCAGTTTGTGAATGGAGGTTGGGGCCAGGGAAGGTGAGTGGCAAAGTGATCACACCAGTTGTCAATTGATGTTTTGTGTGTGTGTGTGTGTGTGTGTGTGTGTGTGTGTGTGTGTGTGTGTGTGTGTGTGTTCCACAGTGATGGCAGAGCAGTGAAAAGGAGGGGAAGAGCAAAGAAGTGGCTGTCTCCCGACCAGAGCATGTGTACATGGATACATGTGATAAGTCAAAACATTATGCTGAAAAGCCAAACTGCTAATTAAAAGGACTGTGTTGAACATCATTTCCCACCTGTCTGCACGTCAGTGTTCTACCCAACCTCAGGGACATACTATAGTCCAGTAATGTAATGAAACTGTAACAGCTTTTGTGTGTGTGTGGGGTGGGGGGGAGCTGATACAGGCAGCTGCACACCACCATCCCTGGAGGAGTCTCAGTGTGGTGTTCTATGAGATTAGTGCAACTGGGCAGAGGTGAAAACACATCAGAGAATTCCTCCTGCAACATGGCAACCTGTGCTCTCTGGGATGCGAGACGTGGTCTCCACAGGTGACTGAGGTGAATTGAGCTGCAATTTTTAGTCTTACTTCTGGTCCCAGCTCTTCCTTCTCAGGAACCACAATTGTCAGAACCACAGGAACCTCTTCTCTCTACGGTTTCAGGAGATTGAGGTGGTAAATTGACTTCTCTGACTTATGTGATCTCAAAGGATCCTTGCCACTTAGCAAGTAATTTAGAGCTCAGCATGGGTAGTAAAACAAGCATTTTATCTCCTGGTGCAAAATCACATAGCCATGCCCTGCCCCCCCCCTCTCCCATTGTACAGCTGAAATTACTGTGCTTGCACATGTAGCAA
Source organism: Sciades assimilis (assembly GCA_027576325.1). NCBI lineage: Eukaryota > Metazoa > Chordata > Actinopteri > Siluriformes > Ariidae > Sciades > Sciades assimilis. The sequence continues at coordinate 22,081,924 of JAODJS010000026.1, read as the reverse complement.
ATTCTCCTGGGTTAGGTAACTCAGTGTGTGAAGTTTTGCTCTCAGGTCAAGAATGTACTGAATTCCATTTTTCTATTAGAAGGTCCCTCCTCACAGGTTTCCCTGATGATATCTAGGATGCCATGAGGTTTGTGATCATACAATAATTCAAACAGGGAAAACCCCATGGAGGCTTGCAGGACCTCTTGCACTGCAAATAAAAGGGGATTGACACATTTGTCCTAGTTTCTTGTGTCCCCATGAATGAACTTATAAATCATGGTTTTAAGTGTTTGAACAAATCATTCAACCAGTCCATCCATTTGTGGATGGCAAACACTGAAATGAATCAATTCAATCCTTAGTAATTCATACAGTTCTCAAATTTATTTTAGGATTCCGACTCAGGAGATAACGCAGAACAGTGCATCTGCAACAGTGCATGTAGACATGTTGTAGTTAGGCACTGCTTCCAGGATTCATGTTACATAAGCCACTAAGACTAATTTAAAGCAATACCCTCATGTAGATTGATCTAATACCCAATGAGATCCATGCCAATTCTTTCAAAGTGGCTCTAGACCAAGGGTAAAGGGCACCATGGCACTTTTGGGGTGACCAGCAGATTTATCAGCTGACATTTGTAACCTGCACCACCTGTGAACATCAGTGCAAATGCCCATGCAATACAAATAGGCCATTAGTTGGTTCAGTGTTTTATCCTGACCTAAATGCCCTGCCACGGGATTATGATGAGCCACATGGAATAAAAGTTCCCTATAGCTCTTTGGGACCAGCAACTGGGTCATTTTCAATCCTGTTTGAGTGTCCTGCATCAATCAATATTACCTATCTTTAAACAGCAAAAATATGGGTAGGAGAGTGCAGAATTAGGCTGGAGGTTTTGATCATCAATTACTCTCACTTGGTCAAAAGCATGTATCAGAGTTTCATCTTGAAACTGCTCCAGTGGGAAATCTTGAAAGGAAATCCCTGCAGAGAGAGAGAGAGAGGTGGAGCCCTTCCCACCATCCATGTCCCAATTATGCAGAGTTGACACAGATGGCCCTGGGGCCACCTTCCCAGATAACACTGCACTGGAATCCCCCCAGAGTTTCACTGCAACAGGATACATCCATGAATAAATGCCTGACTAGCATTTTAAACCCTGGTCAAATTGTCCCTAGGATTAGTGGATGGGTGAAGCAAGGACTTACTACTGCCTCCACACTATGTTTTTGCCCCTAAATTGGATAGTCATGGACACCAGTGGATTTTTGTGAATGTCCCTGTGTACACACCTCACCTTCACCAATTGTATATTCCCCAATGTACCACACTAAATCAGGCTTTGAAGAACTATGGTCTGATTACAGCCCAAATCTACCAAAACCTGATGTGTGCACCCTTGAATACTCACTGACACTCTGTACACTCCTGTTCAATCAGTGGAAGCAAAAAAGCCCATCAGGAAATGCAGATCAGAATCCCTACCTCCTTAAGGGGACACGATTCCAGAAATGTCTGGCATTGCCGCTGTGCCTGTAGACCTGCCTGAGACATGGGTTAGAGGAGTGGGCTTTTGGGGTATCGGTCCCCACTTCCATGGTGCGGGGATAGGGGAGGGGTTTTGAGACACAAAGGGAAAGAGAGAGAGAGAGAAGGGGTGGGAGTGCCTGCTCCCGGAAATGCTGCCAGATGGTTCTCCGCCAGCCTCCTCAAATGACACCATATGGTGGCATTGAACACAAGCTGCCATTACTCCCAACATTCAAAAATGAACTGCTCCAGTACCACTCAGTCAATGATGTCCTTGGCATGGCATTCTCCAGTTAGCAGCCACTGTTGGCAGGTGTCTCGGAGCTGTTGGACAAAGGCAAACAGGTGACCAATTTAACTGTATACCAGCACATAGAAGTACTGGCATTGTTATTCCGGTGTGTGACTGATTTCAGCTTGAATTATTTAAAAAACATAAATTATAAAATATAATAAAATTTTCAGCTTGATCTTTATTTACTCTTACACTGCAAAAAACTGAAAACTAAATTTGAGGAGAAAATTCCTTAATACTAGTGAAATTATCTTGCTGCATGGACAGATAATTTTACTTGACAAGACATCTTGGAATAAGTTGGTTACAACCTAGAACTAGTTTTAATAATCTCAGAGTTGGTGTCTTGAATTCTTCTAATAGGAAATACGAGATCATTTCAACTATATTCAAGATATTCTAACTTGTTAAGATATAATTTTTGCCGTGTAGAAGAATACAAGACACCAACTCTGAGGTTATTAAAACTAGTTCTAAATTGTAACCAACTTATTCCAAGATGTCTTGTCAAATAAAATTATCTGTCCATGCAGCAAGATAATTTCATTAGTGTTAAGGAATTTTCTCCTCAAATTCAGTTTTCAGTTTTTCGCAGTGTGGTAGTTTAATGCTGCAGGTATAACTCAAAATCCATAATCTGAGCATCTGGTATGAAAATCTGGTGGACTGACACGTATATGAAAATTCTTCAGCACCAGCAGCTCTGTGAAAGGCCAATCTGGTGAGAAAATGTTTCTGGTTCAATCGAATATAAAGAATTTAACGATTTATTACTTGTGCATGGAGTTCTGGATGATCTAAATTGAATTGTTTTAATCACAGTAAGTGATTAGAAGGAGAGAAAGGAAAGGAGGACTGACATCAGGACAAAAGGAACAGGTCTGATGGAGGTTCGGGGAGAAAAAATAGTAAATGTAAGATTTGTACCTTTCGACTGAGACTTTTTTTTTTATCATTTCATAACTATTTTACGAACAATTTAAAGGATCTTGCAGATTTGTGCTGATAAGTGTTATATTGAAAATGTCAGTTTTGTTATACGTTATAAATTATACTTTTTCTGAATGAACTGACTAAAACTGAAAAATCTTTTCGTTGTATGAATGAATAACATTTTGAGGACCAGTAACTAAGACTAGCACAGAGACATTCTTAAAAGCTGATGGATAGCATTTATATCAGTAGATCCATGCTTAATAGAAATTATGATGCGATCTACTGTAGGGCCTTATGCTCTTTCCTCTAAAAGCAATGACAGAGAGACATTCTGAGTTAATCCGATGGGATTAAGAGTTGGCAGTGGAAGGGTTTTTTATTCTTCTCATTGAATGGAATGGAAATTTTTACCTTTCTCAGTGAATACCCCTCCCACTGCCAACCCTTTATCCCAAAACAAAAGGACATACATTTTTTGATGGCCAGCTAATTGTCCAAATCAGTGGCACAAATTTAAGTTTTTGTGCTTGATACATTCCTAAGACTGAACAGAATCACCTCAAGTGACCAAGACGGTTCGTCACGATGGGCAAGGTCATGCTTTTCACACATTCCAACACAGTTCTAAAACTGCTTTTGACATCTTCATTTGTCTGTTATTTTTTTAAAGTACAATCATGACATCCACACTGCATAGATATTATTGTAGCTGAATTTGTACCGAATACAAAAAAGTCATATGACTTTGAAAATACTGCTTAGATTTGTTGAAACTGACAACAAAATCAGAGCATACCAAAATCATTAGCGTGCCAGAAAATACCCTCAGATCCCAGAGGGTTAATCCATAAGGGGAAGAATGATGGATCTGAATTCCCACCTATACAACCTTCTTTCTTTTCCACAGCATGTCTGTAGGTGCCATCTGAACAGTCTTAACTTGTCTAAAAACACATTTGCTGTGTCCAAAATCTCTCACTATTCACTACATAGTGGACTATACAGCGAGTTTGCCATTTTGTAGTGTTGTCCGAATATATAGTGAGAATTATTACCCCCTATATAGTGGACTCATAGTATCCCAATGCATCATGAAAAGTAGTGTACAACCAATGGTCACTAACCAAGCAATATATACATAGCATCATGCATTGCGGTTACATGAGACAAATTTACAAGTTGTGGTTACGAAAATGGCAATACTATTGTTGTGTGTTGGGGATGAATGGACGGAGGAAGAAACACATTATAAACAGACATTCAAGTACAATTAAAAATAGTAAGAGAATAGAAAATAAACTAAAATAGAATAAGACAGATAAAATACAAAATTAA
>JAODJS010000026.1:20891389-20905961 GCA_027576325.1 Sciades assimilis | reverse complement strand
CCCTAACAGTAGAAATGGACATTTTCAAGCAAGTAGCTTATGAAAGTCAACAAACTTCTCCCTCATTTGGTTTGTGTTCACACTTATCTTTCCCATGTGGATGGATGACAAACGGAATTTGGCCTCGGTCACCTCATATGTAAGCCAGTTAACCAGGAGGTCATAGATTACAGTTTAAAAGTTTCTACACACTCCAAACAACTCAAAGACGTACAACTTAAATGGGAAACATGCTTCAGTTATATCGTGTTCACTATAATTTCCAGGGGTACCAATAATGGTGGCACATGTGTTTTTTGTTGAAAATAAGTATTTCTTGATGAGGAATTTGTTTTTCTTATTTTTTCACTGCGAGATGAAGCAACATCCCCAAAAGGTGAAATTTTTGTAACCTTTTTCTTTTTTAACTTAATTTTTAAAAACGGTGCCAATTATTATAGAGGGTACTGTATGTTTGCTTTGGTTAAATAACAATCCTTGGGTTAAATCGGTAATCAGGACAAAGTCCCATTTCATTGCCATCTTTGCCATTTTGTAGGAAGTGTATGACACTACACCATAGTTTTGTTTACTGAGTATTCGAAGTGCTCTATTTTACTTTTCTTTAAATAACATGAATAAAATTTGTCATTTCAATCCTTTTCAACACAACATTAAACACTGGAACAGTCATGCCTGCAAAGCTCATGGAATTGAATTAGTCACCGTACAACTAATTTTAACTGTCTCTATCAAATATACCTATCTTTATAAAATTATTATGGAAGATGCTCTATAGACTACAGCCACCTGACCATCTCTCTCACTCACTCACTCACTCACTCACGTTGAACACCTTGTTCCAGAATTATTCCCCCTTTGCTGTTATAATGACCTCCACTCTTCTGGGAAGGCTTTCCATTCAATTTTGGCTGTGGGGATTTGTGTTCAAATTGTGGCCTCTGGTTTTTGAAAACCATGTCAGCTTGCTTTTGTCATGCTGGAACAAGGTTTGGGCCTCTTAGACCTTGTTTACCCTTGGTTTTAAAATGCATCTTGAATGATTAGATCAGAAGTGGACTGCTGAGACACATCTCTGTTGACGCCTCTGTCTATCATGGATCTCCAAGGTGTCAAGCTGCCCCCTTGTGTTCAGATTTCATTACTGCCTTGACACCCTGTGCAATTGTGTGCTTCCAAGGTTGTGGCAACAGTGTGGACAAGGCCTACATAGGAGCGTGATGGTCAGGTGTCCAGATACTTTTGATCACATAGTGTAAGTAGTTTGTGAGTAAAGCTAAGGTCTCACATAGACAATCACTTCACAGTAGATGATTTTGAGCCTTCCAGGGGACAACCTGCACACGTTCAGAATATGTGAGAGCTGGAGAGCTACCTGAACAAGTTTTGTCATGTTGAAAATTGCTGTGGGTGAGGCATCCTTGAGGCATACATGGGCTACTGGGGGTTACCATAGCATTCCGTCACAATCATCAAGCTCAAAATGTTCATGAAACAACATTCTGCAGAAAGTGAAAAAGTTTGTACACACTTATCATTGCCATAAGGCCATACATCACTGCAACCACTGGTTTTACCAGCGTCTTCCTTCACGATCATCGCAGCTACTGTGGTTTCATTTGCATATTTACTCTGCCCAAATTTATGCGATGGATCACCTCCAAAATCTGCCGGAATGGCCACGGTCGCCCCAGCCATGGTTCTCATTGATCAGCCGGCTATGTGTGATCTTAGTATAAACTTTCCACAATGAATTTGCTGAAGTAAAATTAAATACAGGAACATCTTTTGTTAAGTTATTCTACAAAATTGAGTCGTACGTGAGCTGACAGCCGACAAGGCGCGTAGCACAGAGTTGGCTATAAGCCATGTACGACGAGATTGAGTGGAATAACTCTTTAATTCTATCCATTTTCACTGGATTTTGAGAAACAGAGCAGTTTTATTTTTAGCAAATTCGACCAATAAAACTTTATACAAAACGTCTGACAAAATCATTTCCACTTCAAATCCAAACAAACCGGTGAAATGACGCTAGCAATTTGTGAAAAATGCGATGATGATGATGATGATAATCCTTGAAAAATTAAAATAAGATACACTCTTACTACCGAATACTTTTATTCCATATTTTGTTGCTTTGTTTTGTATTTTGGTCGTTGGTAGGGTAAAACTGAGAAATAAAATACAATCCATTCAGAATGTGATTGAACAGAGTGCAGGTAAAAGCGAGGTTAGCTTAGCCAGCATGCTACATAACATACATGCAATCTTGTACTGAATAGTTTTCAAAGTTATAAACTAACTGAATTAGAGTCATTCATAAATTATAAACATACCGACGACGCCTTCAAAGGCAGCCTTGAGGCTCAGGAAGAAAAACAACTAACGTTAGAATCGCCGCGCACCCTGCTCTCTTTCCCAAGTAGAAAAACATCCAACGCTTATGACGTCATCAGTCGGTTCCTTAAACACGAAACGCTACCAACATTGACCAGTAGATGGCAGCAGAGGACGGAGAATAACCTGCATTTCACAGCACTGAAAACAGGAGCAGTACATTCAACAGAACATCTATTCATGGTATATTTGAAGGATTATAAGGAAATTTGAGCACATTTCACCGATTTTAGCTTTGCTCCACTGGCTACCCGTCCATTTTAGATTTCATTTAAAATTCTTTTATTTGTTTTTAAATCTCTAAATGGTCTTCCTCCATCGTACCTCTCTCAGGTCAGCGGATCAGCTGCTCCTGAGAGTTCCCAAGACGAGGCTGAAGCTCAGAGGGGACCGGGCATTTTCGGTTGCAGCTCCAAAATTATGGAATGCATTGCCGCTGCACATTAGACAGGCCTCTTCACTGTCTAATTTTAAGACTCTTCTTAAAACGCACCTCTTTTCTTTGGCTTTTAACACTATGTAGGTGTTGATTTTATGTACACAGATTTTATTTTATTTGGAGTGGACAGCCTATTTTATTTATTTATATTTTTTAACTTGTTTTATGGTTTTTATTGTACAACACTTATTTTATTGTATAGTTTTACTGTATTTTTATTGTACAGCACTTTGGAAACCTTTGTGTTTATTTAAACTGTGCTTTATAAATAGAATTGGATTGGATTGGATAGTAGTATACTTTGCAGTAATCAATGAGTATTGAAAATTATATGAAAAAATGGGAAATGGGTTTGGCAGGTCTGCTGTTTCATAAGGCTCATATCAATGTGGTTATATTTTATGTAATTCTTTGTTTGTTTGTGTGTTTGTTTTTACTAAATAATAAGAGTCAATAAAAGCCCTGGCCAAATGAGTGGAACTGAAATTCTGAAACTTTATCAGATGTAAATGTAGTTTTGATGGAGATGCAGTTTTGATTGTAGTATTTGTTTTTGTAATATTACCAAGTATTGACGAATCAAGATTCCAGAATACAAAATACATGTCTGCCTTTCTGTTTTTCAGCTAAGTTTCCAGCACAAGGTGGGTGTGTTGTACTGTAAGGCAGATCAGAGCACAGAGGAAGAGATGTACAATAATGAGAGTGCTGGACCTGCACTGGATGAATTCCTGGACCTGCTCGGGCAGAGAGTGCGATTAAAGGGCTTCAATAAGTACAAGGCACAGCTAGATAATAAGAGTATGAACACAAAACATGTGGACATATGTATTTTTTCTTTATATGCACTTATATGTTATTTGCTAATTGTGTATGCAGTTATGCATAGTTTGACTGCATTATTAATTCCACTTAGCCCAAAACCTGGTTGCCTCTGCCTGGAGGTTAATACAGGGCTGTAGATGGCTCATCTCTGTTTTTAAACATATTGGTGTATGGAGAAAGGTGAAAGAAGGCAGCTCTTTTCTGCTTTCTTTCATCATAGTTTGCTATACAGTAATTTTTTTTTTGTTCTCTATAATTAAGGACAACAAGACTATTTTTACGCTCCCTCTATTTCAACCTTTCTCTATAATTAATTGGCTGTCATCAGTGGCTACACATAAGCCTTTTTGTTTTGTTCTGCACAGGTATATGATATGAAAATTGAAATTATTTTTAGGACCAGCCATATTTGTGTTGTGCCTTTTCTTCATGCCTGTGGCTCATGAGCCTTTCTTTATTACAGCGGATTCTACAGGAACCCACTCACTCTACACTACCTACAAGGACTATGAACTAATGTTTCATGTGTCCACGCTCCTACCCTATACACCCAACAACAGGCAACAGGTCAGTTATCTTATTTTTAATAATGCCACAATAAAACTTTTTTTTTTAAAGGGAAACATCATTTTGAATCTTGGTCAAAAGCTGTGCATTTCAAAGTGGGTGGATTTATGCATAAAAAACACATTGCAACATTTATTAGGCAATGCATTCTTCATTTTCCTCAACTTGACACATGGCTTCTCCTGATGATAATTAGTAGACCTCTCAAAGTGGCGGAAAATTGTAACCAACTTCCAATTACTGAAACAGTAATGAACATGACCGATACCTTAAAATTTAAACATATCAGTGCTAGTAGAAATTGCTTGGAGCTGGATTAGCACCTAGTTGAGTAGCCTCGTTCGAAAAAGTTTTACATAGTAGTACACACTATGGCCAAAAAAGTCAGGGCTCTGTAGAGGCCACTTGAGTTCTTCTATACCAACCTTGGCAAACCATGTTTTCATGGAACTTGTTTTGTGCACAGGGCATTGTACTGCTAGAACATGTTCAGTCCAGGCCGCTTAATTTTTTGAATGGAAATCGTGATGCTACAGCATAGGAAGACATCCTATACTTGTTTGCTTCTAACTTTGTGGCAAAGGTTTGGGGAAGGCACAAATATACAGTAGGTGTGATGGGCAGGTGTCCACAAACTTTTGGCCATATAGTGTAATCTTGTAATTGTATCTTTGTAATGTAGAAATATTGTAAATAAGCTGTAAATATAAAGTTCTGAATGATTATTTGCAATCATTCTTTTGAATTCATTTCTAGCTGCATTTTGACATGAAAAGACAAACTGCTTATGCTGACATATTTTAGAAATGTATTTTGATGCTCATACATATGAGAAGAGACTGAAAATTAAACACATACATTATGAGAAACATCTACCACCACAAAATTCAAATTACTTATTTAAGGTGAGACAATTTAAGTAACCCTCGAGTTAACAATATAACTGTATCAGATCAGCAATTAGAATGTTTTACTCCCCTGAGAAAAACTGAACTAACTTCACTAATTTCCACATCAAAATTTTCAACTTGTGTACTAAATACCTTACCTACATGACTCTTCAAACTCTTCTTCCCTTAGAAGTGGCTATGTACTCAAATCCTTTAAACTAGCAGTTATCAAACCCTTATTAAATCCTGACCTTGACCCCTGTCAGCTGTCTAAATATAAGCCAATATCAAACCTCCCCTTTATCTCCAAGATCCAAGAAGAAGCTGTGGCACAGCAGTTATGCTCATACCTACATAGGAATAACATCAACAAAACATATCAATCAGGATTTACACCTCATCATAGCACTGAGACAGCACTGGTTAAAGTAGTAAATGACCTACTATTGGCCTCTGGTCAGGACTGTGTCTTCTTGCTTGTATTGCTTGACCTTAATACAGCCTTTGACACCATTGATCATACCATTCTCCTTGATAGATTAAAAAATGTTGTGGCAGTAAAGGGAACTGCCCTCTCCTGGCTCAGGTCATATTTAACTGATTATCAGTTTGTTGATGTAAATGGTAATTTTTCTATGCATTTAGTGTTTCACAAGTTTCTCTCTTAGGCTCACTGCTTTTTTATTTATATATGTTATGTCAAGGTAATATTATTCATAAGCATGGTATTAGCTTCCACTATTAAACTGATGACACACAGTTGTATGTTGCAGCAAACCCAGATGAGAGACATCAGCTTTATAAAATTGAGGAATGTGTAAAGGACATTAGACACTGGATGCTTATTAATTTCCTTCTACTTAATTCTGACAAGACAGAAGTACTTGTACTAGAGCCACATGCAGCAAGAAGTACATTTTCTGATTACATACAGTAGTAACTTTGGATGGCCTTTCTGTTTCTTCATATGCAACAGTAAAAGACCTCGGGGTAATCATTGACTCCAGTCTTTCATTTAAAACTCATATCAATAATATTACAAGGATAGCTTTCTTTCATCTCAGAAATATTGCCAAGATAAGAAATATGATGTCACTCCGTGATGCAGAAAAACTAGTTTCTTTTTTTTTTTACCTCTAGGTTGGATTACTCTAATGCTTTACTGTCTGGATGTTCCAATAAATGCATAAACAAGCTCCAGTTAGTTCAAAATGCAGCCACAAGAGTCCTTAGTAAAACTAGAAGATATGGCCACATTACCCCTATCTTATCCACATTGAATAGTCACATAGTACCTGAGCGAAATTCTTGTCCTTTACGACCCGTCACATCTACTTAGATCAAAAAGTGCAGGCTATCTGTTGGTACTTCTTATAGTGAAGGCTACATCAGGGGGCAGAGCCTATGCTTTTTGTAATACATTGATCTTTTTTCTGTTTAGGATTAAATGAAGTTTGTCTTTTAGGCATTTTTGCTACAAGTAGGCTACTGGTAGAAGTAGGCTAAACTGGGTCTGTAGCTGGCCAAACCAGCTCTGACCTGGTGTGATGTGACCTCAAGCCACATGGCTAATTTCGTTACGTTCAGCTATTGACCAATAAAATTTATTTGACTTGACCTCAAGCCACGTGGTTAATTTGGCTTGAACTACTGACCAGTGAAATTTAAAATATTTATTTGACACTATCTTCTAAATATTTGCTAGATCAAAAGTCTTTTTGGAGTGTGTAATTAAACAAAACCTATGTATTAATTGTTAGAGTGCAGGCACTTACAGAGATATGCGCAGAGGAAGGGTGAGTGCAGACTGCCAACAAAGCCAAATTGATAGTCAGAAATCGGAGTTGGGAAAGCAAGCACGGGTCGGGCGATCAGCGAACAACTTAGACGAGGAAAGGCAAAGAGCGAAAACTGGAAACAGGAAGTGAAAGTTCAGAAACACAAGAAACAGTCAGGAAAGATACAAGGCTTGGTATGTACTGGGCTAGCAGGATGATACTTTGCAGGGAAGTGAGTGTTTGGGGAGTTTCACTAGGGAGACGGGTGATTGAAGAAATGGATAACAGCTGAGATTCAGTAAGCTGGAGATAGAGGGCGCTGTGTGTCTTGGGAATTGTAGTTCCAGATGTCCATGTTTGTACTCTCCTCAGCAGGTTTACTGACATTAATACCATTACTCATTTATTTTTTGGTCAGGCCTATTTATTTATTTATTAATTAGTATAGCATTAGAGAAAGTATAAAATAGAGGTGATCTCAAAAGGAGGACAAATGAGCATCTGTGTAACAACTTTAGGAGAGCGGGCAATGAGGAACTGGAGACAGGCGCTGCAATTCAAGAATGCACTTTTTATTTTATCTACACTTTTCAGTGATTTTAGCGTTCACACACAGACACACACATGGGGAGATACAGCTCTCTCTCTTGGTACTGGCTGTCTGAAAGACACACAGACACATGTTCATAGACAGCTAGCAATTAGACACAGGTGTACCCCGTCACATTTTAGCTGCTGGTTCAACACAGCTGATGCTCGACCACACCCTCGCTGCCATATACCCCCACCACCTGACTCAGGCTGTGGAACCGTCCAGCCTGCAGTTGACACCCCCACCCCGTGGGAGAGGTAATCCACCACCACCATCTGTGCCCCCAGCCTGTGGACCACCTCAAATTTAAAGCGCTGAAGGGCCAGATAGCAATGAATGATCTATGTATTGGCATCCTTCATGCGGTGAAGCCACTGGAGCGGGCCATGGTTGGAATGGAGGGTGAATGGGCATCCTAGCAGGGAGTACTGGAGAGTGATGGCCAGAAACTCCTTTTCTATGGTGCTATACTTTGATTCTCACATGGACAGCTTGTGGCTAATGTATAGCACCAGGCACTCCTCCACCACTGGAGAAAAAATGGCCCCCAGTGTTCTGTCCGACAGATTAATCTGCAAAATAAAGAGAAAGAAAAGTCAGGAGAATGCAACAGCTGTCCTCCACACAAAACTGCTTTTACCTGAGCAAAAACCTGTTCACATGGCTCTGTCTACTGGACTGGATCTGGTGCCTTCTTTTTAGTGAGGTCAGTCAGTGGGCTGGTGAGGTCTGAATAGTTAGGGGTGAACTGCCTGTAACAGCCAGCCAGCCCCAGGAACTGCCTCATCTCCTTTTTGGTCTTAGGTCTTGGGCAGGCCGCAACTGCTGCAGTCTTATCAATTTGGGGGTGCACCTGCCTATGACCCAAATGGAAGCCCAGATACTGTACTTCCACCCGCACAATTGCACACTTTTTCAGGTTTGCCGTGAGCCCTGCATGCCTCAATGACCTCAGGACAGCCCTGAGATGTTGTAAATGCCACTATCAATCATTATAATAAATAACTGCCATCTAAATAGGTAGCAGCATGGGGACAGAGTATTCAGTTCACAAGATGCTTAAATGTTGCTTGGGCCCCAAACAACCCGAAAGGAAGGGTGACAAATGTGTGTAAACCAAATGGAGCAGAAAAAGCAGTTATCTTGTGGAATAATGGATTGTCAGATTGACATCTGCCAATGTCCCTTTTTTAAATCCAGTGTCAAATAAAAGCGAGCTATACCTGACCGATCGAGCAGTTCATCAATGCAAGGCATCGGATATGCATCAAATTTAAACACTGCATCGACTTTCCTATAGTCCACACAGAGCTGAACTGACCCATCAGTCTTGGGAACAAAGACCACTGGGCTGCTCCAGTAACTGTGCAACTCCTCGATTACACCTATTTCAAGCTTGGCCTGGAGTTCAACCTGAACCACATTTTTTTTTGTGCTCAGAGAGCTGATACGAGTGGCTGCACACCACCATCCCAGGGGGAGTGTCAATGTGGTGTTCTGTGAGGTCAGTATGACCAGGGAGGGGTGAGAACACATTGCAGAACTCCTCTTGTAACCTGATAGCCTGTGCTCTGTGGGATGGTGAGAGGTGGTCTCCACAGGGGACTGGGGTGAATTGGGCCACACTTTTTGGACTTGCCTCCAATCCCAGCTCTGCCCTCTCGAGAACTACCATCAGGCAACTGAGGTGGTAATTTTAACATGTATCACCTCTGTCTGGACGTTTGACCTCATAGTTCTCATAGTTTGACTCCTCATAGAGCTTTTTATTTTATCTTCTCATTATCATTATCTCTCTAGCCGCTTATCCCAGCTGACTATGGGCGAAAGGCGGGGTACACCCTGGATGCCAGGTCATCACAAGGCTGACACATAGACACACAGACAACCATTCACACTCACATTCACACCTACAGTCAATTTAGAGTCACTAGTTAACCTAACCTGCATGTCTTTGGACTGTGGGGGAAACCGGAGCACCCGGAGGAAAGCTCCAAAATCTCAATGTACTTTTCTGCATTAATGCTACCATCACAGAAGTGTAAGTTACCTTTACCAAGAGCACTGACACAACCCCATATCATGACAGACCCTGGCTTTTGGACTTGTTGCTGGTATGGTATGGATTTATTTGGTAAAATTCATACATGTTAAAAAAAGACATACAAATAGCACAGAGGATGACACATAAAAGTATAAATACACTTATTTCCAATGTTGTCCTCTTACAGGTAACAGTCTGGAAGGACCTTTTTGTCTTTGGTCTGGAGCACACGACATCTATTTCTTACAAAAAAGAATTGGAATACTGATTCATCTGACTACAATACACTGTTGGTCTATCCCAGATGCCACTGAGCCCAGAGAAGTTGACGGTGCTTCTGGACACAGTTAATACAAGCTTCTTTTTTGCACAGTAAAATTTAACTGGCATTTGTGGATATGATACTGTATTGTAGTGCTTGACAAAGGTTTGCCAGAGTAATCCTGACCCCATGTGGTTATATCAGCTATAGATGAATGACAGTTTGTGATGCAGTGCTGTCTGAGGAATCGAAGATCACGGATGTTCAGCTTAGGCTTGCACCCTTGCCCTTTATGCACCAAAATTCTGTCAGACTCCTTGAATCATTTAATGATATTAGGCACTGTAGAGGAAGAAATATCCAAATCCCTTCATATCTTTCTTTGTGGAACATTGCTTTTCAAGATTTCAATAATTTTCTCATGCATTTGTTGAAAACTGGAGATCCTTGGCTCATCTTTGCTCCTCAAAAATGAGGCCTTTCCTGGATACTGATTTTGTACCAAATCATGATTACAATCATCTGTTGACATCACCTGCTTCAAATCACATTATTATTTAATTGTTTTACCTTATTATGAGCCCTACATTGCTCAAATCCCAACTTTTTTGTAGTGTTACAGGCCTGAAACACAGGCATGGATGTACATTAACAAATGAATAGAAGTTGACCAAAAAACCCATGAAATATATTGGGTTTATGCTGTCTGCAATGAAATACAAGTCAAAGTATATTTAGAAATCACTGCTTTTTTATTTTATTTGCATATTCTATACCGTCCCAACCTTTTCTGATTTGGAGTTGTAGACTGATCAGACTCCTCATGTATTATCTAGAGAGTTGTATCTTTATTGCTTTTATGGTTATGATCAGGAATTTGAACCATCACAATTTTGACAGAAAACATATATAAAACAGCACAACAGAGGCATATCACAACAGTGAGTCAGTAAAATGAATCACATTTCAAAACAATACACTAGTACTATAAAATAAATGTGCGAAGAAACATGTACAGTAATAATGTAATTAAACAAGAATTTTGTGGGTTGTGGATTGGTCATACAGATTAATATGGCACAGGCCTTTCATTATAACGAATTTATGTTCTGGGAAAAAAGGATGGTTCAGACCTTACCACTGGTTTAGGAGGAGGCTTTGGGTGAGGTTTTGGTACAGGAGACACTTGAGGTTCTTTGCGTCGTGCTCCCAATTCTGCTGGACCTCTACTGAGTACCTCAATGTTCTCAATTATACCTTAAGACATCAATAAAAGCAATTTAGGTGGTATTCAGGTTGCTACATATTCATTTTCATGTACAGCTTCAGATGTACAGCACTGTGCAAAAGTCTTAGGCACATGTAAAGAAATGCTGTAGACAAAAAAATGGCTTAAAAATAATTAAATGAAATGTTTCAACATTAAAAAAATACTATAAACAGCAGTAAGCGATAATAAATGAAACAAAATCATAAGGAAATGAGCTGTAGGTTTTACTGAGCATCTTGCAGAACCAGCCACAGTTCTTCTGGACACTTTGACTGTTACAATTGCTTCTTAATTTTGCAGCAAAACCCAGTAGCCTTCATTATATTTTCTTTTTTAATCTGAAAAGTGGTCTCTTATGGAATATGCTGGTCAGATACAAACTTTTATATTTCTGTAACATTTAATTTTGTGCTGGAAAACGAACAATTGGAACTCCAAAATGTTTTTTGTATTGACTCAATAATGTAGAAATCATAAAATAGAAATCTCTAATAAAGTTTGTATGAAAAAAATAAGATGCCTAAGACTTGCACAGTACCGTATATGCAGCACATTCATTACTGAGTCGAAATCAGTGCTAGTACATTTGCAACTGATAGCATAGTAGTCTTAAATGTTGCTAATTTTTAATGTCAAACAGCAGGATTGTATGACCTTTTATAGTCAAGTTTATGACATACAGACTTGAACTGCAGTCACATGAACACTGTAAAGCTAAGAGGTGTGTATGTCTATCAGTGAAATTCATGAAATATACATTTAAAGCAGCTAGTAACTTAATCCACCAAAACAGACAGCTTCAATGCAGTATGAGTTTGTACTGTGCACAGTTCCAGAATAAGCATTAAGGAGCCTGCCTGTCTGAGTAAAGTGACTATGATTCTGTATAATTCTATAAATATGATTTCATTCAGTGGCATCATGATTTAGTGCAATGTGATTTACTTCCATACACATTTCCAGAATAAGATTTAAGGAGACTGCCGTCCCAGTAAAGGCCCAGTGTGGCCTCCTTCATGAGACTGACAAGAACATAGACCATGCCTCTTTGGGACTGGGAGGCAGAGAGGCCACACCCCCTTCCCTGAGACTCATCGGTATTGGGACCCAACTTGACCACTGCAGAAGTTATCAGATTCATTCAGTCACTATACATGCATGGTATCATTAAAAAGGCTATAACAATGAACAGCAAGTGTCATCAGGAGATGACATATCCCCCCGTCCCCCACATGAAACCCCACTCCAAATTCTCCTAAGTTGAATTGGTTGCCATGGAAATACAGAAAAAATAAAAATCACAGAAATTCCAAAATGTCAAAAGGCACAACTCCTCTAGGCACTTAACATAAACTGTGAGGTTTCGTTAAAAAATTCCTAAAAGTTTTTGAGTTAGGTTCTGGAAACTAAAATGTTTACAGACAAACAGACAGACAGAGCGATAGCAATATCCCCCTGCATTATATGCCAGGGAAATAGAAATAAATCTACCGCATTGCAGTCCCACTGAAAACACAAAACCACATCAGCCCTACATGAAAGTTATATGCCATTGTTTTATTATTTGTCATTCAGCAGAACTTTTTTTTATAATGCATCCATAAAATTCTTACAGCTGTGACACATTTCAAAAAATATTTTGGATTGTTCCAAAAATGTAAAATAAGGTTTGACTTATAATTGTCCTTACAAATGTTCAAATTTAAGTAAATTAGTTCCTACAAATAAAAAGATGTTGCAGAAACGTTGCAAGAACATATACAGGTGTTTTCAGAAAACCTGTATAACATTCTAGTAACTTTGCCACACACATATGTAATATTGGATCATTTTCCTCAATAAACAAATATTCAAGTACCCTATTTTTGTCTTATCTGTTTAACTGGGTTTTCTTTATCTACTTTTAGGACTTGTGTGAAAATCTGATGATGATTTAGGTCCTATTTATGCAGAAATCTAGAAACTTCAAAAGGGTTCACAAACTTTCAAGCACCACTGTCAGAACCAAAAGTTCTACAACATTCAGAAATTTATTGGCTGGATAAAAGGTTCAAGGAACAGTAAGGAGAAAGTATTTATACCGCCTATTTTCCTGTCCTGCTCCTCTTGTTTCTGCTGTTCACGGCTGAGATTGACAGAATGGGCAGACCTGATGAAGAGAAATGCCAGATCATCATCACTGGTCACATTATGGCTGAGTAGAGTGTCTCCATCCTTAGCAAAACGCTTTCCTATGATCCAGCACTGTAGTGACGGGTGGAAGCCATAGTCCTGATTAACCTGTCAGTAAACGGGGAAAACAGATATCATCACACAGTTAAAGAGAAGAACATTAAAATGATTAAATGGCTGGAGGGTTCAGGAGTCTGAATTACACTGAAACAAACACAGTTGTACGAAAACATTTGTTAATTACGAATCTAAGTCATAATAATACAGTAAAGATGTGAACTGTATTTCAAGACCGGGAGAGCTGCCTTATGCAACAAACATTTACTGTAGTTACACATAATTTTAGACAGTTTCATCCCAAAAACCAGACAAAACAAAACAGCTTTAGTTTCTGGGATTTCCTGTATGAACAGTCCTTCTCAGGGCATGGCATATAATCTTATTTGGGATAAGGTCTGAGGCATTAAGCTTCAGGTATCAGATCTCTATTCTGACATTCTTGTGTAAAGTTCCCCCCCACAATTTTGAATTTGACCCATCCAGGGCCTTGTGCTCAGTGTTTCCAGAATAGGTTCGGAATCCACTGCAACCCTGACCAGGATAAAAGATTGCAGAAGCTGACTGAATAAATAAATCCCTCAGTGATTTCAAGCCCCAAACCATGAAGCTCCCACCACCACGTTTCATAGATGAAATTAGTTTTTGTTGTTGTTATGCTCTACCCTTTTTTAAAACACAGATTTGTGCCAAAGGTTTCATGTTTCCCAGCAACATTGTTTCAAAGGTGTTGCGAAACATCCGGTTAGTTTTTTGCACACAGTAGCAAAAATGAGATACTAGATATGACAAAAAGGTTGCAAATTTATTGAATGAAGTTGAAACAATGAAGACATCAAAATACAAATATTTGTGTGTACTTAGTTTAGGCAGAATTGTTGTTTATTCGGTTGACTTGGATGAAGATTACGTGAAATTTTATAGAAATTCACAAACTTTGTGGTCTATAATTATTCATATTTCTGTTTCTTTCTATATATGTGGAGGGTTTTTTTTTTGTAAAGCAACACACACTTGTATGCTTTTACAGTAGTCACATTCATTTTCACATCATGGGAATTCCCAAAGCTATGAAGGCCAACTGCATTCCTGAAGGCGTGATGAAGCAGTGTTACTGTTGCCACCCTGAAATTCTTTGTTTGCGACTAACAGCGTGTCCTGAAGGGTTTTATTCTTCATATACTACAGTAACTTGCCAAATATTTTTAGATGCGTCCACGCATCTCTATAAGAGGCTGTGTCCTGTTGGTCCGTCCGTCCGTCCGCCGTCCGTCCG
>JAODJS010000026.1:19697371-19707968 GCA_027576325.1 Sciades assimilis | reverse complement strand
GGACACGGGGAGAACATGCAAACTCCGCACAGAAAGGCCTTCGCCGGCCACGGGGCTCGAACCCGGACTTTCTTGCTATGAGGCGACAGCGCTAACCACTACACCACCGTAAAGTAATTCGATCATTAATGATTACATCCAAGTATCTGCTTTCGATCAAGACTGTTTTCTCCCCGAACTCTTATCGACACTAACCAGTTTCACGGTTTCTTACTTTGTCCTGGTCATCGGCCCAGGGGTTTAAAAAAATAACACGTGCTGTGTGTGTGGTCAGGAAATATGCAAAAACTTTCCATCTGGCCTTTCAATTTAACACTTCATGAGCGCTGTTAAACTGACCATAACGTCTGCCACCTTGCAAGAAAACAAAACGTGACGTGCTTAGAAACACAGAGCTTAATTTATACATCTCTCTCTCTCATTCTCACACACACACAAACGCATCTCTGTTACTTATTAATCCTTCCAGCCCTGCGTCTGTCTCATTCGCACGCCGCTCCTTGCAGTTCTCATTACTCTGGCGCAAGAACGGTCCACTCCAGAAACGGCCCTGATCATCTTCCTTTCTCTATCTCCCCCTAGTGCCTAGAAAGCACATCATTCGCTCGTGTGAATCTTAGCTAAGCTAGAGGAGTGAGAGAGGAAGGGGAGTAGGGAGGGAGGGATGGAGGGAAGGGGAGTAGGGAGGGATGGAGGGAGTGAGAGAGGGAGAGTGACAAAGGGGAGGAGGCGAGGGAAAGTGTGAAGCCCCTCCTCTGGATGACATCAGCACCAGGGCTGAGGCAGAGCTGGAGGCAGATGTTACTTTACACTTGTAGGGAGCTCTGGGCAGCTGAGCAGACCGGCTGAATCTTCTCAACCTCTCGCTCTCTCTCCGTTTCTCCCTCTCACTCGCTATTTGCCAAGGAGTGTATGTATATATATATGTGTATGTGTGTGTGCGTGCGATCTCGTGTGAATACATGTGCGGACACAATAACACACCTCTGTCTTCTGCGACTTCTGGGCTTGTTTCTTTGGATTTCTAAGCCGTTGGATGTATATGCACTGTGGACTGACACGTTTTTGTGTTTTTTTTTTTGTTTTATTATTTTTGGAGGATATTTCTTTAAGTTTCTTTTTGCATTAATGCTTTGCAGGTAAGTAAGTGTTTCTTTACGGTCTTTGATCCTTCTTTCATCTCATTCTCAGTCCCTTCCCATTAGGTGAGGATAATCAAACCGTACAGAAACACTGAACATCCCAAAACAGGATTACGCTTACTATTTCTCAGGGGGAAAAAAATGCTCTCTGGAGCATTTTTTCCTCACTCCAGTGTCGGTGTAGCCTTGTGTTCATACTGCTCTTCAGAACAGACAGCAAATCCGCATTTCAGGTCTATATGACACAGGCTTGAGAGTGCAACACACATTTTGCGCTTGGATCTCTGTCCTAGCCTCTGGGATGCACTCGACGGGAGGGGGAACGGCGTTCGGAATAAAGTAAGGGAAAATGTATAGACTATGCAGTTGCTCTCTCTACACACACACACACACACACACACACACACACACACACACACACACACACACACACATCATGATGTGGTACAAGACGGATTTTTCCTGAGCGGCTTTGTTCATGGGTTGCAGAAAAGATCGAGTCTATTACCTGTGTCCAAAATTGATCCAAATACCCGTGTGTTTAAAAAAAAAAAACTCTTTCAGGGAATTATACACCGAATCGATATGGATTGAATGTGTCGCGGAGGAAGACGCAGGGTTTTACGCAGAGTCGGAGATGTGCGCAGCTCCGTGCTCCATAATCTCTCACACACATACACGCACACACACACACATGCATCCGCGGTTTCACTCCGTGCGTCTAATACCCTATCCCCGTATGCCTTGAATGTAAACAGCACCAAATACCCGTAACCAGTCCAAGGCTTTAAAGACAGACAAGAGAACGCGCACGATATGGCACCGGCGCTCCGACTGGATTTTCTGCGGCGCAGCTCAGATCTGATCTGGTGCGCATCATTTTATTCGCTCCAAGCCCAAAGACTCCACCAAGGGCCATCACAGCCAAGACGTGAGAGAGCAAGTGACTCAAATGATAAACCATTCATTAAATTAGGCTGAGAAACAAACAAGGTTATGCTTTCAATAATACTGCCCAAGTTCACCAAAACGCACGACTGTTTTGGGGATGTGATGTGTGTTCTTTGCGGTTGATAGACTCAGTGGGCTTAGAGTTAAAACGACGTCTTGTGTCTCTCCTCGGCTTTAAGCGGCCTAACCTGGGATTTCACCAAGCTCGTGTCAAACCAGTAGTCCAGCCTGAAATAGCTTTCCAACAAGCTCAGGACAGACATGAGCAGCTCATGCTGTACATCGTACACAACTCATTCAAGCTGATTATAGCTATCCAAGGCTAGTAAAACAGAAACTGCACAACGACTCCAAATAGCTAATTATTTTTACAATTATATCGACTACACAGGGTTGCAAAGGGAGAATAACTAACACGTAAATTACTTTTACACCACTCAGCTACAAAACACCTTCCTTCAGTCACGAAATGAAGGAAAAATAAATTTAACGGTGCCGTTCGATTGCACGTCTTTTCTTGTAGAAAGCGCTACATTCTTCAAGATTCGACCCGAAATGGTCATGTGTTCGAGGCCTCCCGAGACCGTTTTTGTGTGGCGGACAAAAAGAAGTCATCCAACAGAATTCAGCACTCGTGTTCACAGCTGACCTCTGACCCAACCATGGGGCCTTTAAAAAAAAAAAAAAAAGTCCTTCAGAAACACTTTGCTTTAGGTTTTTTTTTTCTCCCAATGCATCTTCGAAAACAATTCTAAACCAAACATCACTGAGATATCAGTTATAACAGCTGGAGTGATGGATAGATGAGTGAAGTGAAAACGAGCCTTTATGTAAGTACAGGAAGTAATTTGTTCTCAGGCAGAAAGCATAGTCTGTACAGGGTTGTAAATCAACCGAGATTCTTTCAACTATTGTCCAGAGGCAGAGACCCTCTGTTCGGTAATTAAAGCACTGGTTCTGCATGTATGCGAGTGTGTGAGCCATGCAAGGCCTGATACTGAAGCGCCTACCACCCCCAAGTGGGGAAAAGCAGAGCAGCTGCCGCGCCATGCACCGTTTACCCTTTTCAGTCTCTTCAAAAGAAAAGAGACCCCCACGCCTACCCCCTGTGTCGCCCAGGCTCCTCGACCAATACCCAAGTCCCACACAGACACAAAACCTTTCAAATTAGCTTTGGTCTGATTTTAAATTAGCATTTACACCGCTGAAAACAACCAGACGGCTTTATCCCTAGTGTTAGCCATAATATTCAATATGGCGAACCCAGTATGGGACAAGCAAGCGAAGCCTGAGGTACAAGTTACTCATCACTGCAAGAGTACGAAGCAAATATGGACACAAATTACACTTAATACGACAAACATTATTAACTGTAAACCTTTACTGATTGATGACGTGTCATTCTTCTATATATATATTTTTTTTTTTAAATCATGCCTCTTACTTCACACGCAATCTAAAAAAAAGATCTAGTCCTGGTTAAGGTGTATCCCCCCCGCCCTTCAATGTAACACTGCCTGGGTAATGCGCTGGAGGAGAAGGAGGCCTCGCTGATCTCACAGCAAAGGCAGCCTATCAGAACGATAAGGAGAAAAACGTCAATCACTTAGACCTTCATCAAAAGAGAAGCGTTAAAAGTTCACATGCTTTGTAAAGAGAGCTAAAATCTCGAAAACTTAACCACAGGAAAAACCGATAACGCACGCCCAGAGGAGCTTAGCAGAAGTGTTTCAGATCAGGTTCCCAAATCCTCGTGCCTGTTTAGCGCAGGACAATGAAGCTCAGATCCAAATCCAATGAGTGTCGAGAAGCGAAAGAAAACGCAATCAGCTAGGCAAGCTTAAGCTCGGAAATTATTAGCTCACTCCATCAAGTCAATAGGTGCTGCCTAGTGTGTTAAACAGAACAGTGTCTCAAAAGAAAAGAACTCAGACTCTGACTTGGACACTGTTCTGCAATTCAACTTCATTCATTCATGAGTCCGGTGAGTAAACAAGTAGAAGCACAGAACGCGTTTATTTTTCTTCCTAGATGACGACGACACTCGTAACGTCTCCTTTTTATTTCTCGCCAACAGCGTCTGGGATGTCGAGGCTGAATAAAAGAACTGTCACACCCACGCACGCATCTTAGCTTTGCGCTCTCTCTTTAAAATCACCTTCGTAATATAAAGTCGTCTTCTCCTGTAATCTATAAGACATCAGGTTCGTGGCTGTGATTCGGCATGACAGGACGACAGGGTGGTGTTAGACGCCACTGTTTGGACCTGCAAATTGAGTTACAAGGCTCTCAATTCTCTAATCTCCTCCATGTCATTGGTTACAACGGTTAAGAGCCAAAAATGCTTGTAGCTTTACCCTTCCATTGTTCTCCAGAAAACAAGCTGCGACGCGAGGAAGGTTTCGTGCAAAGGACACAAGCTTTTGTGTTCGGAGATGTAGCGTATCGTTTGGCTTGGCAAGGGAAGAGGCTTATTTTTAGGCCAAGTCATGGAGATGCAGCAGGTATTAAAGGGGCATTGGAGGTGACATGGGCGAGACTCTTGCTTGGATATTCATGAGCTTTGGATAATTTGCCATCTGCATTTTTAAAGAATTTCCTTCTGCTCGCAAATCTCAAGAGTGCACTGCTTTCAGAAAGCTGCGTGATCTTTCAAGGAATTTTCCGCTCCTGAAATATGTTCAGAAACCAAACTAGTCCTGATGCTCCTTGCTCAGAAAACACATTTCAGTGACCAAACTCTGGTTTTGTCCACTTTCTCCTCTCCTCTTCTAAATGCCTGCGCTCCTCCTCGTCTCCAATATATTTGTTTTCACTCCACGCTGGTCACTTTAAAAGACGAAAGCGCAAGAACTACAAGGAGACGCTCCCTGCAACCGTAGCAGGGCCCCTGAGCACCGTAGCTTTTCTAATGCAAAGACATTCTTTTCTCCTGTCTCCATAGAGAAGACCGAGGGGAGGGGCTGACGGGGTCATGGGCAGACAGGTCAAAGAAAACAAATCATGGTGGCACAGGCTGGTAGATGCAGAAAAAAAAATACTTTTTTTTTTTTATCAAACACTCAAAAGTCTCGTCTCATTTGCGTTGCGTTTCCCAAACAACGTGGGCCCTCAAAGAGAAAAACAGAAACCTGACAATACTTCGTTGAAACTCCTGTTAGAGAAGCATCAGTCTGGTTAAAAACATGGAAGTTATTAGAAAATCAATCAATCATCAAAAAAAAAAAAATCATGTATTTTGAGAAATCCGACTCTCCAGAGTGAAGGAGGATTTCCATTTTCACATCATTTCAAGACGAGAATTGAGTATTTGAGACAGGACTTCAACCCTTGTGCTTTCCTTTCCCTCTGACTTACAGGATCTTCCCTGAGGTTACGACCAACATGAAGCGCTGCCCGACTGTGTGAGGTCACGCTCCTAAGGAGAGCAAAGGGGCGCAAGATGCTTTCACGGCACAGGAGAGAGTGAGCGATCCTCGTCCACCGTAGAGCCACCAGGCTGGATACGTTCTTCATGCTCCTGCCACGAGAGGAGGAACACGATTTGGGGCCAACTCTACCAGAGAACAAGAGCCTCCTCGGATTTCAGCCTGCCTTTACCTGCAGGCTAAGTGGGCTCTGGGCTCTTGATGTCATGTCCATTCTGCTGAAGGACATACCGGAACCCTACAAAGGAGTCTCCCAGACTCACAAAAAGGTCTAATTAGGGGTCCAAACCACTGTGCTGTGAAGTAAAAGGATTCTTCACGCACCGGACTCCCTCAGTATCTTTTTTTTTTTTTTCCCCTTCATTCCCCCCTGCCGGCTTGCCTTTTTTTTTTTTTATTATCTGAATTGCATGCCTGCATTAGTGCACTAGAGGTCTGTCTTGAAGCAGAGGAGTTTTCTTCAGAGGTTCATCTACAACAAAGCCTTTGATGGCATGAACTGTAGACACTGCGGTAAACGGCAGGAGGTCGGCAGCACAAACAAGGATCAGCTGGATCAGGATATAACCAAAGAAGACTCGGACAGTGCAGATAAGAAAGGGGGAGCTTAAAGCATCATTGGATTTTTGGGTGAAAGAAGAAGAGGATTAACTGGCTCCTCCAAATCAGGTACGAGCATTACAGCTCAGCTGTGCCGTGATCTACTTGCGTGACCATTCTGGTTTCTAATAAGACATGCAGGAATGGAGATTACGGGAAAGAAAAATGCCCAAGACAAACAAAACAGTGGTTGATAAATTGGTACTGCATTAATTGTACGAATATTTGTTTACCTTGCTAGTACCTGACATTATACTAGTCATCATACTGTCAAAGTTTGGACCGGTTTCTGTATTTATCCACGAAATTAACACCTAAACCCTTTTCTGTAGTGTTTTTAGTTCAGTGATCGAGCAGGACCTCTTCTCTCTTAACTAACCACAGTCTACAAATGCTGCATCACTCACTGATTTCATAGATTTTTTTAATTTTTTTATTTTTTACACAGCGTGCTGAAAGCCTATAAAAATATCCTTAATTCATCCGAGCCTTTAGAACAAGAAATAATATAAATGTTTCGAATTGCTTTGTTTTATTTGGTCCAATTTTTTTTTTGCTTTTCCAGTTGTTTGGTATTAGGTCTGACCTGACAAATCCTTAAAGGGAAGAATTCTGTCTCAGGTTTTTCCGAAAGCTAATAAGCAAGACCCGAGTGCATTCATCCGGCACAGTCTGCTAGTATGAAAGGCAGCTTTGAAATGCACTGGCCTGCTGCAGACGTTTTTACAACAGCTAGGACTTCGTCTGCATTACACTCGGTAAAAGATAAAACCAGTGACACAGGCATTTCATTCAGGAAAAGAAAGTTGGTTGAAAGATCCCTTATCTGGATCCATGTCTGAGATGGAATATCCTTCCACTTTAATTAGACTTGTTTTGATATTCAGACAGACTCCATTTTTCCTTCAACTTTTTTCCTTCTCGCTCTATGTTCTATATACGAAAAAAAAAAAAGATTGACTTGTTTATTTTGTTGACATTGTTCACTTGTTCCTAAACAGTATGTTTTCAGTAGTGATATTTGTTTCAAATTATTCAATTTAATACCAGAAATGTGCTCAAGGCAGAATGCATACAAACAGCACTGATTTACAGAAGGGTCTGTCATTATTTCAGAATGCCTCCTGATTCTTTTCCCCCCCTTTTCCTTCAGGGAGGACAAACAAACCGAGAACATTAATCATGGCGTGCCAGTACAAGTCCTTCTTCGTCTTCTTCATCAGAGCTGGGGTTCTCCTGGGTCTGGCCAATCCACTGGTGACCTCAGCTTCCTGTCCATCACAGTGCCGGTGTGATGGGACTTTCATCTACTGCAATGACCGGGAGCTGACTTCTATTCCTACTGGAATCCCACAGGATGCCACCGTCCTCTTCCTACAGAACAACAGAATTAAGAGCGCAGGCATCCCTGCTGATCTTCGGAGACTCAACAACGTGGAGAAGATCTATCTGTACTGCAACAACTTGGACGAGTTTCCTACCAACCTTCCTGTGAATGTCAAGGAGCTCCACCTTCAGGAAAACAACATCCGGACTATTACCCATGCCTCGTTGGCACAGATTCCCTTCATTGAGGAATTACACTTGGACGACAATTCCGTGTCCGCTGTCAGCATAGAGGAGGGAGCGTTCCGAGACAGCAATCATTTGAGGTTGCTCTTCCTTTCCCGCAATCACCTGAGCACCATTCCCTCTGGTCTACCCATGACCATTGAGGAGCTTCGCTTTGATGATAACCGCATCTCGTCCATTTCCGAGGCGTCCCTGCAAGATCTGATCAATCTAAAACGCCTGGTGCTGGATGGCAATCTCTTGAACAACAGGGGTATCGGGGAAATGGCCTTTGTTAATTTGGTCAACCTGACCGAGCTTTCGCTGGTGCGTAACTCCCTCACATCACCACCTGCCAACCTGCCGGGCACCAGCCTTGAGAAATTACAGCTGCAGGACAACCACATAGACAGGGTACCAGCAGGTGCCTTTGCTTTCCTACGCCAGCTGTACCGCCTGGATCTGTCTGGCAACAAATTAAACAGCCTGCCCATGGGGGTCTTCGATGACCTAGATAACCTTACCCATCTGCTGCTGCGCAACAACCCATGGTACTGCAACTGCAGAATGAAGTGGGTACGAGACTGGCTGCGCTCATTGCCCTCTAAGGTCAATGTGCGTGGCTTCATGTGCCAAGGTCCTGATAAGGTCAAAGGGATGGCTATTAAGGATCTATCCACAGAGGTCTTTGATTGCTCTGAAACCGAGGTCTCGCCAGCATACGAGACCAGCACAGTGTCCATCACGCTGCCACCATCTCGACCCCAATGGCCACTTTATGTGACTAAAAGACCCGTGATTAAGGGGCCAGACTTTGGAAAGAACTATCGCAGTACTACGCCACCAAGTCATAAGATTATCACAATCAGTGTTAAATCCAGCACTCCAGACACGGTGCACATATCCTGGAGGGTATCTCAGCCAATGACTGCCCTGCGGCTCAGCTGGTTAAAACTGGGCCACAGCCCTGCATTTGGGTCCATCACCGAGACCATTGTGCAAGGGGACAGGACAGAGTACTTGCTTACAGCTCTGGAGCCTGAATCCTCTTATCGGATATGCATGGTTCCTATGGAAACCAGTAATATTTACCTGTCAGATGAGACGCCTGTTTGCATAGAGACAGAAACGGGCTCCTTAAAAGCATACAACCCCACTACGACCTTAAACAGGGAGCAGGAGAAGGAGCCTTACAAAAATTCTAATCTGCCTTTAGCTGCTATTATCGGAGGAGCAGTGGCACTTTCGGCCATCATCATGCTGGCGCTCGTGTGCTGGTACATCCACAGGAATAGTTCTTTGTTTTCAAGGAATTGCACATACAATAAAGGACGCAGGAGGAAGGATGACTACGCGGAGGCTGGCACAAAGAAGGACAACTCCATCTTGGAGATTAGAGAGACTTCTTTTCAAATGATACCCATAAATCACATGCCAGTGTCCAAGGAAGAGTTTGTGATACACACGATTTTTCCTCCTAATGGTATAAACCTTTACAAGAGTCCACACAGTGAAAACAGTATCAACAACAGAAGCTACAGAGACAGTGGAATACCAGATTCAGACCACTCTCATTCATGATGACGTGCGCCGATTTGAAAGACGTTTTATTACGAGTTGACTGACATCAGGACTGCCCGGTCTTTTACAAAACACTGGATTGAAAAGACTGAGAAAGCAATGTTCTGTACATTTGCCATATAATTTATATTTAAGGACGGTTTATGAAAAGAAACAAGGCTACAATTGCAGGCCGTCACTGAGTCCTCAGTGTCTGCGGTCAACAACTGCAATTATATATTTTAGAGGTTTGTAGTAATTTGTACTGTACATCCTTTGCTTAAGGTTTCAGACCAATTAAAAAAAAAAGTCTTTGTGCTCGACTGAGATATCAACTGTGAAAGTGGGTTTTCATTGCTGTGTTAAACAATCAGAGTTTAGAGAACCTTGTAGAAGCACAGGTCATAATGTTCGCCAATGTCGTTCTCAGAAAAAAAAAAAGGCAAAAAAAAACCAACAAAAAAAAAAAAACGGCCGATGGGAATATAGGGCACAGTTGATTAAATGGGTAGAAGAGCTTTTTTCGTCTTTTCTGTATTGGACAAACATAGACGTGTTTCGGTTGAACAGAACCTCAAGAATATGTTAGGGATCTTAGTTGACATTTCAACAGTGTTGTCAGGCTTTAATTCTCTGGTATTTTTGGAGTGTGGAGATATACTGCTTCCTTTTGTTCCTGAGAGAGGTAGCACAGCACAGAGCCCAGGAACGTGTTCCTCAGCTGGGTACGCTTGTCCAGCGCAGGACCAGCAAAGCACAGAAATAATGAGAGGTGGGTACCCAGTGACAGTGTTCCTGTCAAGAGAAGGGAAGAAGAAGAGAAAGAAAGAAAAAAGCCCCACTCCGTTGTGTACCAATTGTACTTGTAAATGATGCTCTTGAAGAGGAACACAATTGGGGCAGAGATAAAGATATACTTGGGTTCATTTTTTTTTTACTTGGAATACAAGTGTGAACTATTTTTGTTTATAATTATTATCTGTATTTTTTTTCCAAAAAGTTTAAAGCCACTTTTATGTTGCGACGACTGAAAGTTAATTGTTCCTTACCAACTGAAGACCAAAGTGCATATATGCCCTTTGGCCAGTCTTGTATGTGCCTTGATACAATGCTTCTTGTATTTAGCTTTTTAAAAGAATAAATCGGTGAGTTAACTTTTTTCATACACACTTGAATATGATAAACTATTGGTCATATTGCAAAATAAAAGTGGACAAAAAATCAATTAGGCGGCCTCTACTTCTTTTGCATGCATTTCCATTGCAGGGCGGACTGCTTGAAGGAAATCATTTGCGTGGCTAATCATGAAGGAGTTAAATGAGGCAAAGTGTGGAGCAGGGTTTCACGCGACTGGCAACCACACGG
>JAODJS010000026.1:14670676-14681704 GCA_027576325.1 Sciades assimilis | reverse complement strand
CTAATTGTCATAGTGACATCACATGAAATTGTAGTGACATCATCTTCAACACACACACACAAACAGGATTATTATTATTATTATTAATAATCATGTAAATGTTTGTGTGCATGTGAAACAAGTGTTGTCAAACAGAAACAGTCAGTCAGTTATGTTTCTAATGTACAAGTATGCAAAAAAAAAAAAATTGGCATAAAAAGCGCTAAATCCGAACTGATGTAACGCCATAGAAACCCCAGCACTCACATTCTCTCACACACACACTAGAATCAGCCGAGGGGAACCGTGACGTGAACTTCATGTCACCTCACCGGCCTAATGGACTGTTAATTACAGAGTATGAATTCAAATCAATCGGATTCGTTTAGCAGAAAATCAGATTTGATAGAAGAGCTGGATGACAGCCAATCTAATTAAAAAATCATTTTGCACAATATGCAAGTAAACCACAATTAATTATTCAATTTAAACCAACAGACAAGCACCTTCTTTCACACTGTACTTCAGTTAATTACATAAAAACATTCTTTCAATCTAAATAAGGCTTTCAGTTTTACGGTGTAATAAGTCAGTAGTAAACCTGATGGGGCATGCTGTTCTAGGGCTCTGTAATGTTCCCTTTGGAGCATCCTAAAGTGTTCTATTCTTATCGCACACCAAGTTGACAATGATTACAATCTTTAATTTATTAATGAACAAAACCACACACTTTTTTATGCATTCTTGGTGACATTGTAATGCTCACAAAAAAATTAGTTCTGGTCATTACTGCAGCTATAGACAGTCTCTCTTTTTTTTTTTTTACAAAACCAAGTAAAACCTGATGTGAACAGCGTCAGTGGGAGTATTTCTACCGCCAACAAGCATGCCTTGTATGCCTGAAATACCCTTTAAAGGAAGCTATTAAGAATAACTATTTTAGACATTTGACCTTGCTATGAACTTGACCATGAGGTTAGAGCAACTGTTGGATACATTGATAATTCCAACCAACAGTCATTCAACCACTCGTTCCTGAGATACTGCACTAACGAGCATCTCAGGAAAGAAAAGCAAGATCCACTGTGAGCTACTGCTGACTTACATATCCCCCCTGCTAATATCAGAGTGCAAGCAATCGAAGGACTAGGACACTCATTATGAATGCTGACTTCAACAATAATTAAAGGTGCCCTTCCACCAAAAATGTTTAATACTAGCTCTTTTTGAAATACCATAGTTCACTCCGAGTTGCATATGCATACTGCATGTGAAAATGTAATTCTACCCCCATTCCCTGTATTAGATTATGAAAGAAAATAGTCAGAAAAACAAGCGGATCAGAAAACGCCACACGAAGTTACGTATCTTCGAAAATTAGTATTCATGGCCTCGCCCACCTTGGCTTGCGACCGTCCACGGGAAGGAAGCCTGAGGAGAGAGATGTAATTCACCCCGAGGCACGGCGCGGTGCTCCGCATCAGTTTCGTTTCTAACGGCAGCTCCAGCCTGACTTTGCACGGTCGTAACTCAGACAGGGGAGGTCCCAGCCTCCCCAGACTTGGCAGCCAGCAGCCTCTGCCCTCTCTCCAATGAACCAGTGCTGCCAGAGCGGGCCAGCCCCATGCGTCGGGACGTAATTTGCTCCAAGGCGAGCCGCAGCACTCTGCATCAGTTTTGTTTTAACGGCAGCTCCAGCCCGACTTTGCACGCTCGTAACTCAGGCACAGGAGGTCCCAGCCTCCCCAGACTTGGCAGCCAGCGACCTCTGCCTCCTCCTGAAGGAACTAGTGCTGCCAGGATGGGCTAGCTCCGAGCCTTGGGACGCAATTCGCCCCGAGGCGAGCCGCGGCGCTCTGCTTAGGTTTAGTTTCTAACGGCAGCTCCATTCGCAGACCGACGCTCGGCCATGCCCCCGCTGCCACATATACATTGTTATTTGTCAAAACATCGACATCGAGACCATAATAGCCAAGGCCAAAAAAAAAGATAGTGTATTTCAGGTAACATGAAATACTAAAATAGGGTCGGTAGGTAGGAAAAAGGTTTTTTTTTTTCTTAAATTTTATTTTGTTTGAAAAAATTAACACAAGTAAACTAGCCTCGCGAGCCAGCCTACGTACTTCCGCCAAGGGGTTGGCTCCACTACTAGTCTGGCTCTGCTTTTCTGTTGGGTGTTTGCAGCGCCAGAATTTTGGCGGCCCAATAAGAGAAGAGACAGGTTGGTGACGGCGAAAGAGGGAGGGCGCTCGTGACGATGACGTAAAACGCTTGCGCTATGTTGTTCTCAGTCAGCTGACTAGAACGCAGTCGCAGAAGTTTGTAGCTAGCTGCTAGCAACCCCAGCGATGGCAGAAGTTAAAGAGGTTATTCAGGCGGTTTTGAGCACCTTTCCGAACATCAGCGTGTTAAAACCGGATGATCAATTTCATCGAAGGAAAAGATGTCGTGGCATTGCTTCCAACGGGTTTCGGGAAGAGCTTAATTTTTCAACTTGCTCCGTTAGTAGCAAAGGAGTTGGCTAGACGCAATGGCACTGAGGTGAACCCCACTGTTGTTGTTGTTTCGCCTCTCTTGGCATTAATGGAGGACCAAATAAAGGAAGCAGGGAAATTGGGAGTTGCCGCAGCACAGCTCGGTGTACACGAAGAGCAGGACATTTTGGATGGACGCTTCAGTTTGGTCTTTGGAAGCCCAGAGTCTTGGCTGCTGAACCCTAAATGGCGACGGATGTTATCATCAGCTGCTTACAAAGACAACATTCTCGGTGTCGTGGTGGATGAAGTCCATCTCACGTACAAATGGTAAGTAAACATATTTAACAACCGATGTGACGTTACTTGTACTAAACCAAGAGGATTAACGTGGCGCCATGAATGAAACAATTTGCTCTGTTTCTGTCTTATTAGGGGCGAGGGGTCGTCGGGCGAGACTGCATTCCGGGAGAGTTTTGCAAAGCTCGGAGAACTGAGATCTATCACGAAGGAAGGTGAGTTGAATGACTTAGGCTATCTGTGTTGTTAGTGCCTGTCATGTCAACGTATTTGTCCTTTGATTGTTTTCCATATATTCGGCACATTTTTGTTAATTGTAATGTAAATGTGCATGTTCTATCGATGTGACTTACGCAATGGGTGTTTTGGATAGCTAAGTCTCCAAATAACAGCATACTAATGGCCTAATGTGGAAGGAAACGGGAGCATCTTATTTATTTCTGTAGAGTGCTCCTCTGTGCTGTTGAATCAGTGACCACCTCATCAATTTGAGAGAGAGAGAGAGAGAGAGAGAGAGAGAGAGAGAGAGAGAGAGAGAGAGAGAGACACTATCTTAAGAACCTGGCTTAGCACTCCTTAAGAACTCGTGCAGTTTTGCAGAACACACAGACAGTACCTCCATAGAATACATCTAATGAGATTCATTATTACATGCTTATTTGGATTTGGTATAATTTTGAAAATTTCTCTGACTTGCAGGTACACCTGTATTGGCGTTGACTGCTTCTGCAGACATCAAGTCCAGAGATCGAGTCACCAGCCTTCTTCACATGGACAATGCTGTGCACATCCTTGCAAGTCCCAACAAGACTAACATCCGTCTGGGATTGAAGAATGTGCCCAGATATGAACTGGACTGCCTTGACTGGGTTGTTCAGCTTGTGAAAGGCAAGCGATCAACTATGCAGCCAGTAATAATTTACTGTCAGAATATGCCAAAGGTGGGAAGAGTTTTTGCATACTTAAAGGCTGAACTGGAACAACATGCCTGGGTGGATTGTGACCCTGACTGCAAAAGTGAGAACCTGTTGATTGGCATGTTTCACAGCAAGACCCTCCCCCAACACAAGGACAGAGTGCTGGCTTCACTGCGGGGGGAAGGGAAATGTCGTGTTGTTGTAGCAACAACAGCTTTGGGGATGGGCTTGAATTTCCCCAATGTATCACATGTGGTCATGTATGGTGTTCCAGGGGACCTTGAGTCTATCATACAGCAGGTGGGGAGGGCTGGAAGAAACGGTCAGTCAGCACACGGCATAATTTACAACATGGGACAGAATTACAAGGCAGAGAAGGAAGTGAAAGAACTGCTCACCCTTGGAAAAACGAGGTGTGTCAGGAAAGTACTGTATTCACATTTTGAAGCTGAGCCCTGTGGTGTTGAGCCAATGCACCTGTGCTGCACATTTTGTCAAAATGTGTGCTCTTGTTCATCGGGCACATGCACAGAACCCACACCAGATTATGAACAGACTCAGGCCAAGGCAGTTAACCTGAGATCAAGGCATGTTACTGCAGAGGACAAGTCCTTGATTGTTGACATGCTGAATGGATACAGAGACAGTCTAATCAGTCCATCAGCTCACCTCTTCACCTCACCTGAAGCATGCACTGGATTCAGTCAACAACTGGTGGACTCTGTGTTGAACAACTGTCAGTATATATTTGACCTGTCGTACATTTTAGCCAACATTCCTGTTTTCAGAATAGAGCATGCCAGAGAGGTTTTACAGATCATAAGCGATGTATTCGGAGATGTGGACACGGACCAGCTTGAGGGTGAGCAGTCTGATGCAGGAGAGGGACACACACCCCCAGATTTGTATTACACTGGCTACTATGATGCAGCTGATGATACAGATGATCCAATCAGCAGCCATGTCACTAGCTCCGAGTCAGAGTATTAACATGTGTATGTTAATAAATTACTGTACTTTTGCGTTTTAGCATTTAAAATTTATGTACATATTGTTTGATTTTTCCACCCATTTGCTCCTTTCCTTGTGAAATTAACGATTTAATAAAAAAAGTTATGGTTGGAAAACTCTTGTAGGACATTTCTACTACCACAACACAGGTTAGGAGACTGGTTTCTACAGAGAGGTGTTACGGTATTGTAAGTGTAGACAGTAACTGTTTAACGGTTATAAAACACAGCAAGAATAAAGAATACAATGAAAAAGAGGGCCTTTATTGGCAATATACACAGTAAAATGCAAGATCAAGTGCACAAGGTGCAATATGGTATGTTTAGAAAGATAAACCTTTTAGGTTCCACACAACTCCCACACATTTGTGTTCGCATACAAATACTGAATAAATTAAAGATGCAAAACAAACTGTACAAAATAGCTTTACTGTAAAGTGGCCTGAGTGTAAAGAGTTGATGTTGGCATTGATATTAGTGCAAATGCTTCATTTTTAAGTACATAGATTATTGAAGAACTGCAGTCACATTTTCAGAACGGTGAATTCACAGTACAAGGTAAATGGTAAGCTAGACACAGCTAAATGTAAAAGGTGATATTGGTTTCAGTGCAAATACTTAAGAGAAGAAAACCTGGAACACAATCGATTCCATATTTTGTTGTTACACTTCAGAGGTGCCCCAAAAGCTTTGTGTGATTGGACAATTATGGCGTAGACAAGACTATTGAAGGATGATGTAAAAAAACAACAAAAAAAAAACCACACGTCAAAGGTAGATGATTAGTTGGACATAATAGTGCAAGAGATGATATTGGCAAATGTGCAAATGTAAGCATTTAAATTGCCCGGACAAACAAATGAAATCTATAAACCATATAATATAATTGTAAATAAATTACAAAGCCAAACCTCTCCACTCTTTAAGCTTTCCTCTCATCCATTTGTGAAGGTTCTCCCAGTCCATTTTGGACAGGATATTTCTGTCAAAGTTAGGGAAGGCGGAAAAGTGCCGTCCTGGTTCGTCTTTGAAAACTCCTGATTCTCTGAACACCCCCAGCAACGTGTAGATGTCAGTCTGGCGATCAGGAGCATGGTGGACACCACTGGAACGTGCCAGCTGCAGCTGACTGTCAGCACGGTTCATCATTGTCTTTAAGACGCCAAGTGACCTGCTGACCCTGATGGCTGTGCCCTCCGTCAGGTTGGAGCCCTTGTTCTTCAAGTAGGACTTGAGAAAGTTGTTGAGGTGCTCCAGATGCAGGTCAAGGGGTATGTTTTTTCCTTTGCCACCAGTGCTGTTCCAGAACCGGTTCCAAGTTATGTCATGTGCCAGCCGGGGGGACAACGTGGCATTTAGCTGGACAGAAAGGAGGAAGGCGCTGTATGCATACTGTCTATGTCCGTAAGCTTTGTAGATCAGCAAAGCGTCCTTGTAAAGGCGAATCAATCGCTCTCCATCTCCCTCCTTCACAGCGTCCAACATGTTCATGAGCAGAAAGCCGAAGGATAGCCGGGCCTCTGAATGCTGCCTCTTGCAGTCCACCAGGCTGGGGGAAGCAGGCTGGGCAGGGGGTACAGGGGCCACCACAAGATGGTGGACCTTCTGTTCATGGGTCTCTCTGCTCTTTTTGTTGACATAAATTCTTGGACATCCAGGCTGACGGCAAGGAAGCTTCTCTTTGGCGTTTCCTTGGGCGGCATCAGTCACAGCAGCTGGCACGATGAAGTTGTTGGAGAATGTCAAAAACCTGTCCACAACCTCTGCCACGGAGTCATGGAGCCAGGTCCTTTTCACCTCCTCAGTGCTCTGTTGAATGTGGTCTGGCACAACTCCAGCAGTGGCTGTAATGAAATGTTATAACACAACAGGACATGTATTTAGTATATATTATAATCAGTGGTTGGTAACCTGGACTCATTGGTTACAATCTAGTTCACAATATTCCAAATGGCCTTGTTTTACCCATTGACATCTATTATTATAGCTATGTATAGAGGTCAGTGGTTTTACCCGTCCAATTCAACTAACTGATTGTATGATGGAACGATAACCTTTTTGCATTGGACAAATAAAACCAGGTCATTTGGAATATAGCACTCTACATTGTAGCTAATGAACCCAGGCTTCCCACTTGTGACAATATCACAAAATCATCTAGTGGAAGGTTCAAAACATTGTGTCAAACAAACCTGTGACATCATCCAACTTGAAATGCTCCATAGCTGCAGCAAGGAACAGTGCAGTTGTGTCCATCTCCACAAATTGCTTATATGCATTATAAGCTGAACGTGGACCTTTTTTGGCATTGCTGCACCTGTAAATGATATTAATGTTATCCAACAGGAATTGTAAAAACTGTTAATGCAGGATCTCAAATAAAATTACATAAGAAATAAGTACTCAAAAAAGAGACAGACATGGCCACACACACACGCTTACACCCAGCACGCAGACATTGTGAATGTATACAATTCACATAGGTAAGTTAATTACTCACACTCAGTCATCCTTTCCATTGCATCTCATTTGTATTAGTTGACGTGCTCAATACAAAACTCAGTCTTACCCAGAAGACACCTCACCTGTTTTTCAGAATTTACTGGTACTAATAACCCCACTCCCCAAACGGCCCCGAGGAAAAGTAGCCTTAGTTCATGGTGGCTATGCTTTTTTGGACATGCACAGTTCATACATCCACGCCACCGTCATGGGTTGGCGAGGATCATCGTAAAGGAAAGACTCCCTTGAGAGATTCCTTGGGAAATATGTAGTGAGAAAGAGAGAAAGACAGTTTAGCTCAACAAATGGAAATGAACAAGATAATTATTTTGAACTCTTATAATTATATGTAATGACCATGTACCTTAAAAGATTCATGTTGGCGATTAGTGTGCCATGGTCTTTTGCTGATGCCTCAGCGAAGAAGATCTGATGATAGATCTGTAAGATACAGAAATGCATTTGGAGCATGCGCACAACACAGGACAGACATCATTGACTGTTTCACAACAGTTGTAAAGTAAGTTCAGATGTAGCTAGTCAAGAGCTGTGAGGTTCGGGTGAAGGTATTAATTGAGAATACACAAACCTCAAAGAGGTTACGGATGGCATGCCAGTCTTCGAATTTGAAGACAAGTCCCTCAAGCCGTTCCTCTTCGTCCCTTCCTTCTAAAAACATCATCTGGGCATTCCGGCAATTCCCCTCTGTCAGGCGGTCGCCCCCAACCAAAATCTTGTGTGGTCCGCCGGGGAGTCTTGGGACATACCTTAAGATAAAAAGAATTCCATTAATGAGAAGTTTAAATATCTAAACACTGTCTTGTTATTTCATGCACCTACATAGCAATCTCCACCAACGCCAAGTTCCAGACAGTCTACCACACATTTGAGGACACACGACATAGCTATCAATGAAGAGGCATAACTGTAAAACTTAATGCAACTACATCATTTTATGATAGCAGTGTATTGAGAAAAAAAATATATTTACTCGCGATGAAGATGCTGGAGCACATCAATCAGTTCGGCCGTTTGGGTCTCATTCTTCATTAGAAGTCCAAGTGGGTACTGTAGGGAAGTAGTGTTATGTCAAAAACTGTTAGAAGTAAGACATGAATACTTTTAGTAGAATAAAATGCATTCAATGTAAAAGGTTTGGTTCAATTTGACAGTGAATAGACCTAAAACATACATGTGTAGAGGGCTGTGTCATCTCTTCGGAGAACTGGTGTGGAATATGTTTTATCACGACACTTGCCAAGCTCTTGAATGCCTCCAAATAATGTGTCAGGATGCGACTACCCAAGACGACATATTCTCTTCGTAGACTGTCTTGCGTGACAGAATTGGGGAGTGAATGGCCAACGGTATATGAAATCAAAGCATTTGCAGTGCTTTGTTCGTCCAGGTGCAGTGAATTGACTCTGTCGACGACACACATGTGGTGAATCCAGTGTATAGACTGGTTGGAGTGATGGACAGACTGATGGTGTGTCTGCT
Organism: Sciades assimilis; assembly: GCA_027576325.1. Lineage (NCBI taxonomy): Eukaryota > Metazoa > Chordata > Actinopteri > Siluriformes > Ariidae > Sciades > Sciades assimilis. Next base: position 14,673,022 of record JAODJS010000026.1, on the reverse strand, counting down.
TGTAGAAGTCCAGATTGTCAAATACTATGGAGTATGTTGGGGGTGCCGGCGCTGGAGAGGATGGATGAACTGTAGCAGACAATGGAGCAACACCCAAATCATCCATTTCTTCTGCGGTCCGGTCACTGAAAGTCAATATATCCTGGGCATTCCCCTCAGCACTTGCGGTTGTGCCTGTTGATGTGTTGGTCGTTGTTGTGGCAGAGCTTGCTGATGTGGCAGGGATGATTGTTGTGACCGGGCTTGTGTTGGTGGTAGTTGTTGGGTCAGAACTTGCTGTGATGGCGTGGGCCGTTGCGCCTTATGGGAAACAAAAGGTTAAACAAATGTCAAACATTGACATCTCTATACAAACACGAGAACAGACCAGACACGAACATACAAGGTTTACATACACATTATTTCACTAACTCACCTGATGATGGTAGGCCTCTTTGAATACTCCTATGGATCAGGAAGGACTCCAAATCCATCTTCAGTGACTTCACTGGACTCTCACAGCGCTGGGCCAGTTCTTTTTCTTTGGCAACTGCATTGTTGTGCTTTGTACAGATGCCCAGTTTTGACAGACGCTGGAATGCTGCCTTTTTTGCACCACCGTATAACAACACAGCATTAATGTAGTAGGCCAGGGCTGACAACCGGTTCTCTCTTCCTCGTAAGGCAATGGAGGCTGCGGCACAAATGTGTGGTAGGGAGTCCTTTGATATTTTGGAGAGCACGCTGAACAAGAAAGGGGACAGCCTCTTCAGGTCAGCGTGCAAGTCGTGGAGGGAAAATGATTGCAGATCAGTTGCAGTTGTCCTCCATAGCATGAACAGATTGTGTTGGTTGCAGAGCGTCCTGCACTCAAGCTCCACTTCCTCCAACACACGGTCTTGTACCTGCTCCATCACTTCATGGTTGCGTGCAATTAGATTGGCTGCAGTCTTAAAGTTCCCCTTTGCCAAATTCTCCACAATCCCTGCTACATCAGCCTGGCACGCCACTCTCACCTTCCGAGAACTGTAGTTGATAACAACCTGGAGAAGAGATAAAGGGTAGCACTGGATTAAAAAATGCATCAAGTTAATCAGAAATGCCAGAAGAGTAGTTGGCAGGTATTTAACAACAGCCAACTGGCCAAAAATGGGTTGTGGCTAGTCATTTTAGTCTCTCAAGTAACTTTGGCAGGTATCTCATTCTTGGGAGTGACATGTCAGTAGCATATATTCTATTTTGCCCCTTGTGTTATGTTGGCCTCTTGGCCAGGATTCCCTGGAAGAACAGTCACTGTGACTCAACGGGACCTTTCCTGGTTAAATAAAGGATAAATAAATAAATAAATAAATTTAAAAAATGTTTAGGTTTATGAACCAAAATGCGGATTCTATTTGTCTGATAGACTTCAGGTAGTTTCTTAATATAATCATACAGCACCGACTGCCTTGTTTTATCACTCATTTTGAGAGCTTATATGTATAATGGAAAAGTAGAAGTGCAAGGCAATGCTGGCAACAAACATGTGGCTGAATGGCTATGGAGGAGAGCAAAAAGTTAATGTCTATATATGAGTAGTGGGCAGGGCTCTAAATTAAACATGTTCTTCACCAGCCAAAACAGCTGGTTGATGTGAAGCTTACTAGCACACTGTCACTAATGGGTCAAAGACAATAGTATTTTAATCTACCAGCCAAATTGAAATTTCACCAGCATTTAGCTGATTGGCTGGTGCAAATTTAGAGCCCTGGTGCTAGGTTGATGTTGGGCAGTAGGCATATATGGGGGAGAGTCTCCACCTTCTGCTTCTCCTGCCTTGTTTGATATGGCACATCAAAAACCATACTTTTCCACCAGTGTAAGCCCAACTAAGTTGTCAGTGGGTCCAAGTATTTAATATCACAAGACACAGAACAGTAGAACAGTACCTATAGGCCGGTGCTAATAGCTGAAGTGCAAGTCGCCCGCTAATCACTGTAGGCCTACTGCTATGCCAAAGTGGGGGATGGGGAAATCTGTCGACTTCAACGCAACGCAATTTTATTTCAACTAGGATGACAACTTAACGTAGCCTGTATTGGCCTACATGTACGGTTGAGTGATGTATAATCAACACAATTACAGATGCACATATCATGGATATGTTGTGCTACACAACAAAGCTAGCCTGGTCCTTGCCCATCCCTTACTTCTACCTTTTAAACATAGCATACTGCTGTGAAACTTACCTCTGTCTCACTGGTTCTCGCTGGGGGAGGCAATTCAGCTGATGTTCTGGCCTTTTTCAATTGCCTGGGCGTTTTGGATGGCGTGGGCTCCCGGTCTCGTTTGTCGGCGGAGGCCGAAGCAGCGTCGTCTGTTTGGGGT
>JAODJS010000026.1:14483398-14496347 GCA_027576325.1 Sciades assimilis | reverse complement strand
TCGCCCGTAGTCAGCTGGGATAGGCTCCAGCTCGCCTGTGACCCTGTAGAACAGGATAAAGCGGCTACAGATAATGAAATGAGATGAGATGAGATTTCTTTCTGTCCAGTGCATCTCTCTCTTGCAGTCTCTTCTCTTTCATCTCACCACTCATACAGTCTGTCCACCTTCTCCACTGTCTTCCTCTGCTCCTTGTTCCTTCAACTGGCTTCTCATAGATGGTCTTAATGAAGCCCTCACTCCTGTGTCCAAATCAGCACATTCCCTTCACTTTCTCTATGATGTTAGGGACTCCCAGATGTTTCCTCATATCTTCACATTTCTTCCGATCTCTCAGGCTGACACCCGTTATCCATCTTAGCATTCTCATTTCTGCTTTCTCAAGCAGCTTGAGTTCTTTCTCTCTGGTGGACCATGTTTCTGCTCCATGCAACATTACTGGTCTGATTACAGTCTTGTGTATCTTGGTCTTTGGTTTTGTTGATATCTTTTTGTCACAGAGGATACGTGTTAACTCTCTCCATTTCCTCCAAGCTGAAGTTACCCTCATCTCAATCTCTCTCTCTCTCACATCCTCTGTGGACCCCAGATACTTGAATGAAGTCTGGTTCAAGCTGATGTTATGCCAATCAACAAGAGTGATCGTCTCATTGAGCTTGCTGCACACCATCACTTCAGTCTTTCCTGCATCACTCTCAGCCCTCTGCTCGCCATACACTCTTGCCACTTCAGGATTTCTCTCTGGAGTTCTTCCTCTGTTTCAGCACAAATGACAAGGTCATCTGCATACACTAAATCCCATGGCAACCCTCGCCTAGTCTCTTGGCTTCTTACATCGAGGACAGTAACGAACAGAAGGGGGCTAAGTCTTGAGCCTTGAGGTACTCCAGCCCTCACTTCAAAAGACTCTGACAATTGGTTTCTACGTCTGACAGCAGGACTTGCCTCTTCATACATCGTCTTTGCCATCTGGTTGTTTTCTTCAGTCACTCCTCCTTTCTTCCTCAGGCTCCAATATATCAACTCTCTCGGTACATGATCAAAAGCCTTTTCTAGATCAATAATTGCTTCTTGTTGCCTTCCAGTATCTTTTCCTGCACTTGCCTCAGAATGAAGATGGCATCCACTGTGCCTTTCCCAGGCATAAATCCAAATTGCATCTCATTGATTTGGATGACCTCTCTCAGCCTCTTGGCTATAATGCCTTCGATTATCTTCAGGGTGTGCGCCAAAAGTTTTATGTCTCTATAATTCTTGCATTCTAAGGCATCACCCTTTATACTTGTAGATGGGTATCTTAGGGCCACATTTCACCGAGTGCGATCTGGAAAAATCACATGCGACCACACGCGACTATGATCGCAGCTGTGTTTTCCCGTAGTCGCGGGCAAAATCCATGTGACCTAAACCCATTATTTTCTGTGTACGCTCTATGTTCGATGTTATCTCGTTCGACCTTCGATGTGTACGCTCTACCTGCGTCCTATACGCTCTGTGGACGCTCTACATACTGTACGCTCTACTCGCATCTATCCACTCGATCTGATGCGATCGTAACACGACCAAGGCTCGTTCTGTTCGGCCAATCCACAATCTCTCGGCAATCTATCCTTGCAATTGCGTGACCTCGGCTGATCAAGGCTCAATCGTGGCCGATCTAGCGACATACGAGTTGCAACGTACCCTCGATCAATACGATTTAGCCTGCGATATAAAAGTTCTAGCCTCGCTCTGTGCACTCAATTCTCAATCTTTTCTAGACAGATTCTCGCCTGAGCTACGCGCAAATTTGTCACGGTCACCCAGATTTACGTGCGACGCACTGCGACCAGATAAAAAGGCCCGGTGATCGGTGGCCGACCATCAGTTTTTGACCAGCCTCCAAAGGGACCTGGATTGCTCTGCATCATGCTGTTATGCGCCCTATTTATGACATTCAGTAGGCGTAGCTTAATCGGATTAGGCGAAGGTAGGCCGCAACTTAATCCTCTTTAGAATCCAATCGTGCCCATGGGAAGAATAGGGAGTGTACGGGTCTAGGGAAGGTCTGAGACAGGTTGCATGGAGCGAGACTTGAGCACAAAAGAGTGAAGCGAGATCACACGGATTGCGTGTCGAGGATAGGCCGAGCAGCACAACCATGCACACAATCAGTTCTTGCTCGAGAAGACTGAGCATCGCTCATCCCCATTCTAGCCTGGATTGTCTTTCGACCAATGCGTCCTTTCCTCGACCTTGTTCGCGCTTTCAGCGCTCTCTGTGCGACTTTTAGGTCAAGGCTCAGATTTTTGACATGTCAAAAAAACGAGCTACAATCTCTTTGTCGGGAAGACCATCCCTCAATCGCGTGCAACCACGGAAGACCAAGGTGTGATCAACCCTGTCAACTGCGCACAACCTGCGGTGACCAAGCCACGCTCTGAGACCACAGCTCCCTCTTCTAGGAAGATTTCTCAGTGAAATGGGCCCTTTAACATTCAACAAGTCCATAAGTTGACATAACATGAACAGAACTTTGGTTGAGATGGAAAAGTTTACAGGCTGCATGATCTGGTACTGCTCAGTACAGTCTACTGGTACATACACAAGTGTTATATTTAGCAGCTCTACTGCACTATAACCCCCCTCCTTTTGCCATTTTGTGAATTAGAGTGTATATCTGGGTTTTGGACAAATTTTTATTTATTTAAAGACCTAATGCTTGGCTAGACTAGCAGCATGTTTGTTATGCACATATAATGTAGACTCCGCTAAATACCATAAAAATATGCTAGAGCTCAGCCCTGGTTTGTTTATTACTATTAGAAGTCATCCACATTTGAGCACATCATAAAGGTATTGTTCTTTATCAGGAATTTCTCATAACACTGGCATGAAACCTGCCTCAGAATATTTGTAGGCATCTGTACTTTTGCATGCCTTTAGCATCTCCAGTGTTTTTAAAAGTCCTTAGTACTAAATAGCTCAGGATGTTGTAGTGTCCCAAATCCAGTACCTGGTTTGCCAAGTGGAATGAATACATTTGTCGTTAAATTAAGAAGCAGTTATTTTGTAACATGTACATTCAAGCACAGCAAAATTCTTCCTCTGTATTTAGCCCACCTGAAGGTGTGATCTCACACTGATCTGGGATGCCTGCATGTTTCAGCTTTTGGATGTAATGCGATTGGTTTGTATAAAATGAAACCTTGTTTCAGAGAGATTGTACTGACTGCAGTCATCTCAAATTTCATTACCCATCACAGCCATGCTTCTCTGTTTGCCTGGAAATATGGCAGACGCTGCATGATAAAAATCTGATGTCAGTGAAAGGCCCCTATAACCACACCTGAGACATATACAAAGTCATTTCATTGGATTTCATTTATTCAGGCAGTGAATTTCATTACAGCACAATCAGTAGTGTTTTTGATGCAGACTGAAAGTGCACAAATGTCCTTCTAGATAGAAAAATATACTCCGAAGTGTCAGTCTAAACAAAGAGGCAAAAAAAGCAAATAACCTAAATCATGACAAAATTAAGGTACCTTACAATTGTTCCCATGGGTTCATAAGTCTTTATACATAATCCATACATTCCATCACCTTCTTCCTTCATCTGCGTGCAAACTGCTTCTTAAAGGCTTTCAGAGACTTGGCCATCATTGGTGCCACTCCTATGATTTAAACAGGAAATAAGTAAAATTAGGTGAATGTACCTTTTACCATCAAAACCAAATGTGCAGAAATATTTCATGTTAAATTTGAACAACTTGGCTGACTATAGTATACAACAGAATGAACAAAGAACTACCAAGCTGGATGAAAAATGTCCCCCTGAAAACCAGTCACTTGAAGCTCCTTTGCTTAGTGTGTGGTTTAATTATAAAGATCTCATCAGATCCCTCTGGGCAAGAAATATTCATTTTTAAAAATTCCTTCACTGTGACTGCTCTTTACAGCTTCTCTGCCTGTTTGGTTTATTTTTACCCGTATCAAGAGACATTCTTTGCAGGTTATACTAAAACAATAAGGCTTTATGAAGTCTGAAGTCCTCCCCCTTAAAGAATGAATTTTTTGCAAGAGTAAACAGAACATTCATTTTTTATACCAATTATTCATTGGGGGTTAGGGATGAGTTGGAGCCAATTCCAATTGATAATGGGTCGAGAGGCAGGACCACCTATCGCTAATCTACTGCCAGGCTAACAAGACCACCATTCATACTTGCAGGCATTTTAGTCAGTTGATCTCATCCACATGTCTTTGGCATGTACCTCACTATAAATGTAGAGTATTTATTTTACAGAATACTGGTATTATTTTAGAGGCTTACAGTAGCATGTCAGAAAACCCAAGGCATAGCAAGCTAATATTTTATGCAGCGCTTAAAGGTCAGCAAAAACTTGTTTTATGAAATACTGAAATTTGTAATTTTGTGCAAGTTACTTCAAGCTTGTTGAATCGGTGCAAGCTGGTTGAGGGAAGTGGTGATGCTGTGAAAGCCTTTAGCTTAAAGATTAATAAAAAAAGGTCATCTGTCAAAATCCCAACACTTCATGGTTGTTTCCAACAGTCCAAATTTTTGGATTTATCTTGCCTCAGTTTCAAGAATGGTTTGGTTAAAAAGGAGTGAAAATTGCAAATAGTACAGCAGTGACCTTTATCTAGCTTAACTTGTGTAATATTAACAAAGCTAAAATTTTCGAAGAAAACAATTTTACCAGAAAAAGGTTTTACAATCACCCTGAACATAGCATCAAGAGTGAGACTTGTATGGTAGATCATACTCCACTGTGAAGAGCTTAAAGCAAGGCTGTATCTCCAGTCCAATTGTGAGAGCAGGAATATCATGAGACATCCTTGTTCTAAACCTTAAAAGATAGACATGCTTACTCACGTCTGATCTTTCGTGAGTCTTGGGGCTGACTGGCTCCTGATCCACTGTTAAAAGGCTTAGGAGGCTCATTGAAGCTTGGTTTACCTCTATTCTCCATAATTCTTCCACTGAGTGGAAAGAGTCAAAAACAGCAATAATCATCTTTTCAATTTGACCACAAATATCAGCCCAACATATTTAGAAGAATTAACACAGACCAGGACTCATTTATTAAAAAAAATAATTTCAATAGCATATAGATTAGCCACAGAGTCCATAGTCCTCAGCTGCAGTGGTCAGGAACAAAGACCAGTCAGTTTTCCTTCCTCCTAGGCCATTACACCATAATCACACCAAAGGCTTTGAATACACAATCTCTTCCAAGTTACTTCTAAAACAATCCTCATTTTTTAAACCCTCAAACATTATTTTTGATAAATACTACCTCAGACAGATGATTAAGGCCACGTCAGACAGATCCGGTCAGAACTGACCTGAGTTTGTCTGCAGCATGAGGGAGCCCAGGGCCTGCTGTGCCATGGAGTTCCTGCTGGATACGTACATTTCTAGGTGGCTTGGCAGCTGAATTAATAAACGCCATCTTCACCTGTCTTCCTGAGGAGCCGGAAAAAAACAAACAAAAAAAAGCCAAAAACAAAAAACCAGCACAGCTGGGAAAACCAGCTAAAGCCAAGAGATAGCATGCCCCAAAAATAAAATAAATTGATCAAAAATCAATGGGCTGGTAAACATGACCTCAAGTCCAGTTTTAATAGTTCAACAGTTCATTTGGTTTACTTTAAACCTTAATTCACTGTGACTATCCTTGGAATGCAACAGTGCAGCTTGCTAGAATTTACACTTCAGAAATAAGTCCTTACACAAACATGCAAGATCTGTAAATCTTTCCTTTAAAGATGAAAGCTCTTGAAAGCCCAAACAGAAGACTTTCAACCACATGATCAAAATGTGCTACGTTATGAGCATCCACCATGATTGTGGATATACAAAGAAATTGGATGGCAGCTCCTGAAAGAGTGTCTGTAAACAATGCTGAATTTTCTCAGTATTACCACGACTTGAACAATCAAGCAAAAATTCAATACAAAAGTAGGTGTGGCTTTGACCCATATTTTATATTTAAAAAAAAAAAGTCAGACTTCTCAAGCCATGTCTACCAACCATCAAGTACGAATACAGGTCATTTCGTCCAACAGTGAAGACATTTCATCCAAAGCCTTTCATACACAATTATTTAATATTTCAGGTATTTGTTTGAAAAAAGGAGGAATTCTTAAATGGAATTTGACTGAAGCAGCTTTGACACTAAACAGCATATTTGGGGGTGGGCGTCAGCCCGTGCCACTTGCTGACCCTGGGATGAGTTAGCTCCCTTATTACTGCAGACTGCTCACTTGCATGTCCATGTTTCCAGCTGGACCATATTAAATCTTCAGGTGCAGAACAGCACTCTCGCAGAGGCTTCGTTCATGAATCCCGGGCCGAGGCACAGGCCTATCAACCAGAGACCGTGCTCTTTCAAAGGAGGGAGGCTTAGACGGATGTGCAAGTAAAGTTTGAAAATAACTGAAAGGGCATATGAAAAGCTTTGGATGAAGTGTCTTCACTATTGAATGAAACATGTCCTGATCCCCTCATCTCTTCTCTGTACTAAACCTCAGTTTCCCCTCCCCCTCTTTCCAAATCAGACAGAATTCTTAAAAAAAAAAAAAAAATGTGCCACGGTCATCAGTACGGTTTTAGCCTTGCGAAAAGAACACTTAAAGCAGTGGAAAAAGTTGTGCACACGTGACTTTTGTATGGAATGTCGCTTAACCCTGCATTTGTATATCCATCCAACATGGCTGACATCCAGGCTTCCATTTGGCTTTGGAGTCACTTGCAAATCAAGGATATGCTGAAGACCCAACAAGGGTTCTGTAATGCAGTCACACCCTGAGCCATAACCAAAAGGGCATCTGGAGATGAAGCTTTTACTTGTCATATGGCTAACAGATGAACAAGTGTCACATGCTGCATATTCTGGGTTTGATAAAAGTGAGTAGAATGTTTTCCTGGAATATAATGCCAGCATTGGTTGACCCCACAATTGATCATAGTTTCACCAAAATTATTCAGAGCCTAAGTTGGCATTCAGGAAAATGCCAGCAGTAGCTTATATATGAGCAGTCAATGTATTCAGCAAAGACACTACTGGGCAGTCTTTCAATTAGGTACAAGTAGTTACTAGCTACAGTTCCAAGTCCATGCCCTTTCAAGTAATTCTCTGCATTGCATCTAAACACTGGATATGATTAAAGCACTATTTTCACTGCATGGCACTATAGGTTCCTTGCTTCAGTGTATGAAAATGAACATGGCAAATAGCCAAAACTTTGTGAAAAACTGGTTGGTTTGAACAAAGAATAGTGTTGATCAAAAATAATTGTTCAACAGTTACCCTTGGGCTTCCCGGAGTGAGCAGAGACGATGCTCTTGGTGAGCTCTTGTAATTTGCGTTCTCGTTCCTCAAAGATCCGAAGATACATCTCCCGCCAAGACTCGTACTCCTCAAGCTGAGCATTCCTAAAGTCCCGATGGCAGTGCTTCTCCCATAGGTGATCAGTTACACCCATGTATACCTGCAGGGTAAACGTATGAAGGAAATTGCACAGGAAAAAAAAAAAAGTTAAGTTTAATACTAGTTGGGGCGGTGAGGGTAGTCTTATCAGAACCTACACATGCACCAGCACTTATCTAGGTCAATGTCATTTTGCTCCAAGTCTGGCATCTTATTTCTGTTCAAATTTGTTTTAATATTGCACATGTTTAACTATTGCACGTTAACTAGTGATGGATTACTGGAGGACATTACTACATCTAATTTTCCTGCTTTAAAGCCACGCCAACTATTCAGTTGTTTTGAAGGCATTTTCATCCAAATTATATACTCTGGCAAGTTAGTGCTTTAACCCCCAACACACAAGCAATATAAACTTCAACTTAAGCAGTAGCTGACTGTTATATTACATAAGACAGTCACAATTTGTCTTCAGACTGCCTAATATTTTTATTTCTGAATATTAGCTATATAAATCAGATGTGCCTGTAAAATCTAAATAACTTGAACTGAACAGGGTCACAATGCCTCAAAGCATTTTAAAATGCAAGACTTGTCCACATGGCACAAAAAATGATGGCAATAGCTCATCACCCTACAGCTGGTGAGCTTAAAGACTGGATGGTAGCCTAAATGATAATGTAGCCCTCATTGTAACCCCCTACAGGATTGCAGTCTTCAATCCGCAGCAGCTGCTCTGGCGTACACCGCTCCAGTACCGGCTCCAAAATTTCAAACGGCACACCTCCAATTTCATAAAGCGCTACAAAAAGACAAGAAAGAAAAACTTGAACATTCATCACTCAAATCCTAAGAGCCAAACATGCTTATCCAGATCACTCACAATCAATATTGTTTTGCAGTGTGCGGATGCATTGCTGGTACAATGTCATCATGGTGGGAAGATACACAACCTTCGCTCCAGAGTACACTTGCATCTTCTTGTTCAGTCTCTGACCAGTAAACACTGGGGCTTCTTCACAAACCTCAACAGCCTTTTCTTCAACTGCAAGACACAATACAAACAACCACCAGCCACTTTAATAGGAAAATCTGTACACCTGTACCTTCATGCAGTTATTTTAAAAATCAGCCAAATTATATCACAGCAGTGCAATACTTGATCATACAAATCAAGAGTTTCAGTACACATCAAACATCATAAGCACTATTTGCAACCATGGTGAGCAGAAAAGCATCTCAAGGCTCAACACAGCAAACTTTGAAGCAATGATCTACAGCAACAGAAAACTGCCCAAGGTTTCACACCCATCAGCCAAGATCTGATGCTACAGTGGTCACAGACTCACCAAAACTGGACAGTTAAAGATGGGGAAAAGACCAGCCAATGTTTCATGCTCTAACCTCAACAGTCTGTACCCACTGTAGTATCAGCTGTCTGTTCATTCCTGACAGACATGCCAAAAAGAAAAGTACCAATAAGGTCTTTAATTGATTTTATTCTATCCACATTCACTGGATATGAGCAATCGCACACTGATTGGGTACTCTACTACTAGGCTATCAGCTCACATCAGAATAAGAAGGAATTTTTTTTTTATTATGCCTCCGCCACCATAAGGTGCAGGAGGCATTATGTTTTCGGGTTGCCCATTTTGTCTGTCCCAAAACCTTGCGAACGTGATCTCAAAAGCAGATGAAAGGAATTTCACCAAACTTCCACCATTTGTGCGCTTTGGGACAAACATGAACTGATTAGATTGAGATCAAAATGTCTAAGGTCAAGGTCACTGAAGTCAAATGTCTGTCCGAAAACCTTGTGAACATGATATCTCCAAGGCTGATGCAAGTAATTTCACCAGGTCAAGATTACTGTGAGGTCAAATGTCCATCCCCAAAGCAAAACTTAAGGCGTGTGGTCTACCGGGCGGAGGCATCCCCATCGACGCCGTTGGCGTCGAGTTCTATCTAGTTTTAAATAAAGGCAGAGCATGTTGCTGAAACAACTGAGGATGAAATAAAAGCTAGAGACTCAAAAACCAAACCCCAAAAGATACAAAAAGGAATAAAAAATTGACGACAGAAATGCATCTTTTTTTAATTTTTCAGGAATTTAACTTTCACAAACTGCTCCAGTCACACTGTGTTTACATTCTAAGCAGAAATTGTCATATGTTTTGTATAAAGTTTTTATTTCTATTTAAAAAATAATGCTTGATTTTTCAAAATCCAGTGGATGTGAATAGAATAAAACAGTTATTCCTCTCAATCTCGTCATACATGGCTTATAGCTGACGAGGCACATAACACCAAGTTGGCCATCAGCTCATGTATGACTCGATTTTATGGGATAACTTAAATATACATTAAACTTGTTTACTAGATGCAAGCACATTAATTGAACGTCAATGACAAACCTTTCTTTTCTGTGAAGTACTGATACTGGGAAGGATCATCACACTCTGGAGAAATTGCAGGTAATGGCACATTGAGCAAGTCCATCACACATCTCTTTGAGACCTAAGGAATAAAACGCATCCAATCAAAAATGGCAGGGGGGGGGGGTTTAAGTTTATGAATCATCAAAATAATTGTGTACATTTACCTCTGTAGTCGGGGCTTCTGTTATGGGTTTTCCTGACTTCATGCTGGGGTTGGTCATTTTGACATCTTGGTTTTGGTCAAGCTTGATGCGCTTTGGGTTTTTACTTTCACATGATCTCTTCTTCCGTTTTGGAGCCTCAAGATCATAACTCAAGTATTCTTCAAAAGACATGGATGGCATTTCAAAGTCATCACTCTCAAGGTCCTTCCCAATCTCTAATTTTTCTTTCCTCTTATCTTTTTTACCCCTTTTTTCCTTACTCAAGTCCCTTTCCTTCAAAGAGCTACTTTTACCTTTTGTGGACATTTTAGGCCCATGTTTATTTGTTACATCAGAAACTTTACGCTTGCCTTCATTCTTTCGCTCAGCAAGCACATCGCTGTTCAGTTTCTCCTTCGGCTGGAAGGATTTTCTATCTGTGATTGAAACCTGCGATACGAGGCCCATATTGGAGTCTTTCTTGGCGCCATCTTTCTTGTCATTCATGCAGTCTTTCAGTTTGTTTGTGATTGGCTTCACTTTAATTTTACCCTCAGCACTCTTTGGATGTTTGTGCTCAGAACCTGAACTTTCATTCTTAGACTTTCTTTCAGAACAGGTTGTATTCTGTGAAGCTCGATTCTTTTCTTCTCGGGCCGTTTGTTGAATTTCAGCCTTGGATGGTTCCTTTGGAGATGGAGGATGAGTCTGTGTAATACTTAAATATCAAGAAACATTCATTAGAACACATGATACCATGACTATAGCATTCTTCATAGTTAATGATTAGAAAGCATTTTTCAGTACTGTACCTTGGAACAAGTTTTTTCCATCGCTGCACCAATGTTTTGGCCACTTCCCCTACATCATCATGCTTGCGAAAGGAGTTTACTACTTTGCCAATTCCAGTCTCCTAATTACGTGAGAGAATGCCAAGTTTGTACCAACTTCAAGTATTAGAAATTTTGAAAAACGGATCATTTCTTACAGCAAGAATTTCAAGGGTTATGTCCAGTTCTTGAAGCCTCTTCAAGGTTTTCACAAGCTGCAGTTAAAAAAAAAAAAAAAGATAATGAATATTATATGGTATTCATGTGTATATGGATTAAACAAACAAATTTTAAACAGGAATCCAACACACTCCATTTAAGGAGCACTGCCAGGTCCATCTTAACACTTCAACAGAAAGCAATGTTGTGCTGAACAAGCAATCACTATGTATGGCAAAAAGCACACACACAGCTACTCAACTGGCAAAGTGCTATAATTGGGCAATGCCCCTACACCATAGTAAAAGAGGCTGTAAACAAACAGCCGCCATGCATTCGTAAAGTAAAGTAAGTAAAATGCTCTACGATTGTGGATTTCCCGTCCAAAGGGTTGGGAGGCATGTTGTGACTTACAAAGCAGCAAAAATCATAATAGCAAAGTCATATAGCGCAAATTGCTTTACTGCTTTCCTTTAGACTGACAGTTTGACAAGCATAGAGACAACTGCTGTAGTATTTTTAGGCCAGAACACCAACCCCCTCTACCATGGTTCCACTCAGTAGGAAGAGAGAGGGGACGGGAGAGGAAAGGGACGAGAGGGGAAGGGGACCGGGACGGGAAGGGGACGAGAGGAAAAGAAGACGAGAGGAAAACAGAGGAAGGAGGAGAGGAAAAGAAAAGGCTGCCCACCTGCACCACACAGCCAAACCCACAGCTCTGAAAGTGGTTCAATGCCCCCAGTAAAGCTGCAGCAATAACCCACCATACAATGTGGAGTGGAGCCAATAGCACAAACTCAGCAACCTTGTATTCCTCTCTTTTATGACTCTCATAAAATATAAATGAGAGTCATAAAATATATACGTCTGTATTTACTGGACTCTGATACACTCATATGTTCATAAGGAAATCTAAGCAACAAATAATACACGCAGTGTTTACATGCTACAAACAAAACAAACAGCTGCCCTAAAACCGAAACCCAGTAGTCTACACCCGAGTTTCGCTCCTGTTTGTGGTGAGCTGAAGCGCAAGCAAAACAATACCGTGCATCCTTCGGTGCTTTCTTTCAGCTGAAGTTTCAGCTCCAGCACTTTTTTAATATCTGCCGCCGCCATGATAAACGGCAGCGCAGCGCAGCGGAGGGACACAGGCTGCTTCAGCCGCCGCTTTTATACCGCCACAAACCGGTTTGTCCTCGCGCGCAGCAAACGAGTATTTTTCATCAAACAATAAATCAGCTACGGCAAGTAGTCCGTGAGGTTTTGTTATCTTTATTAGTGTGGCCTTATCAGTAAAATATAGTCTATATAACCATCCTACATAAAACTATGGGTCGTGTATTTTCATAGCGTTAAACTATCCTGTCATTAAATGCTTCCAACATACTCTAGGTAGCATATTTTCATTTGCTAATCAGGAAAATTAGCATTAATACCGAAATTAAATCAAGCCAAAGTGAAGCGCGCATGCGCAGAACACTTCGCTAGGTTGAACGATTGGTCACAAAACAAGCAGCGGGAGAAGAAAAACGGCTTTTTAATCGCACTGAAATAAATACATTATTTTTAATTAATTTACACCTAAATATCTTTATTAAAAGACAAAGATATATACTTTTTATATCATTTTAGCTCTTCATAGAATGCACTTTCAGAAAATAAAGTATATTATTGTGCCTTTGGGGGTACAATGGCTAATAATTGTCACTGGGGCAGGATCCTCAAAGGTACTTATTTGTACCCTTTATATACTGCTTGGGAACATATATGTGCCTTTTTGGCACTAAAAAAGGTACACATGATTACCTTGGGCAGTGTAGTGGTTAGCACGGTCACCTCACAGGAAGAAGGTTCTGGGTTTGAACCCTATTTCTTTATCCTGTTCTACAGGGTCGCAGGCAAGCTGGAGCCTGTCCCAGCTGACTACGGGCGAA
>JAODJS010000026.1:12158835-12169331 GCA_027576325.1 Sciades assimilis | reverse complement strand
CTTGCCGGCCACGGGGCTCGAACCCGGACCTTCTTGCTGTGAGGCGACAGCGCTAACCACTACACCACCATGCCACCTTTATTTATTTATTTTTTAATAGCAACTCGTGCGATCCAACTTAACCTGTCTCACTCATTAGTGTTCTGCATTTGTTGCATGAGATTGGGTTTGGTGAACTACGTGCAATGGCAGGCTGACTACTTCCTTTCAGTTCATAGTTTCAAATCTGTTTTAGCTTGCAGCAAAGGCATGTTTCATCTTTGTACAGATGTAAAAAATGAAGGGCATCAAAACAAAAATTCTGGAGGATCTGAATAGGATTGTGCTTGACACGTTTTCTTGTGTATATTTCAGTGACTTGATGTCAGTGAGTATGGTTCAAATACCCCCTTCACGGAGGTTCAAATACCCCACACTGGTACCGTTTACTGTAAACGAGAAAGGTTTGAGACATTTGTGCAAACCGCTGGCCCGGGAGCTCACGGTGCACTGAGCAAAGCTGCGTGGGGCTGTGTGTGGGCAGCCATGACACAGATGACTCAGCACCCAGCAGCAAAAAAAAAAACTCCCTTAATAACTCATTTAAACTGATCTAGAATGTAGACTGAAAGATTCTTTAGCGATTTGTTTGATTAAAACAACACTCATAGCTATACTATGGTTAGTTCAGAGTAGAAACTGAGCATAAATTGTTTGTATTACGATCAGACACAGGAGTTAGTGGCAAAAGGTAAGAAATTAAATATACTTCTATATACAGTGTCCATTATGACAGATCTATGCTACAAGTCTAATTCTAGCCTATTCAAGATCGGAAACAATTCCCTATTTGTTAAAAATATTTTTGCCTTTTTTTTTGGTTTTAGTTATGCTTCACCAGCTTCTGTATAAATTGATTTGCTTGTTGAATTGTATTATTCAGGTACCACGTCATTTTTTTTTTAGCATATCTGACCACTGCGTAGGCAACACGTAATTTATGGCAACCATATCTGACCACTAAATATTGCTTTTGGTAGCTTGCTTTTATATCATTCATTTCATGGCAATATTTTTGTGTAAGCAAAATCAGGCATTATTGTGTACAAGCACTGATCAACATACAAAATAATTCTGGCAGTATTATTATTATTATTATTATTATTATTATTATTAGATTAGATTTTGTTAGTCTAGCTCAGTACATACAATTATTTAGTGCAAATTTACAGAAATTGTGTAAGGTAAAAAATATTGTAAGCTTATTCTATTTTAATAATAAAGTACTAAATACAATTATTAATCAATTGTATCTTTTTATATAAATTTAATTTTATATATTGTGTATAATAAGATCCTACATGGCCCCACTTCCAGTAATTTCAAGGGAACAGACAAATTCGATTTACTGCCTGGTTTTATTGTTGAGTGAAATTTCTGGTAAATATGAAATAAGGCAACGATTTTGAAATGTCACTTTAATGTCACAGGTAAAAGATCAGTATTGGTATCATATCTGGCATAACATGACTAAGAAATTGCCTGTTTGATCATCGAAGTCAAGTTTCAGTCTTATTTATGGTAATGGTGAACTAAACAAATTCTTGTTTGTGAAGCTGATAGTCATTTCTGCAAGTTTCTTTGTAATGTTGGTAAGAATCAGCAAATTTTCTCGAAGAAGTTACCAGGTTCAAATAAGGTCGCTGACGCACAAGTCAGATACACTATGTGGGTGTGGGTGGTCAAGGCCCAAAACGAGTGTCGTGCTTTGAGTCAGCTCAACTGCAAACTGCAAATGCTCAAAACAAAAGCTTATTATTCACAAGTGTAAAGAAGTGATGAACAATATGTGGAATTACATAAGCTTTCTGGAGAAATTACTACTCTCTTGTCTGTAATACTGTACTTCTGACACACTGGTATTGAAAATATCTGACTGTCATAGTCGTGTGTGCGATGGGCTGGGACAGGTTCGTGAGGTGGAAGGAAAGTGTTAGGTGCCGTGATGATCAAACTTGAGAGACTGTCACATTTACCAGGCGCTTTTATGTTCAGTACAACGTCACAGTTGTGTGTCTTAGAAGTTGTGTGTATCAGTTTCCATTTTGAGAAATTATACTGACAAATTTCCTTTTTAAAGGGAAAAAAATTATACTGATGATCTGGTCTACATATAAATGTTTCTCTACATTGAATAGAATTAATGCGGATTGCTACATTTGTATCATAATACAGTAAATTCTACATAATTTAGCTAAAGTTTTTTTAGTTACATGTTTTCTTTTGCTTTCCCTTTTGAGGGCATGCTCAGCAGAGATTTTTATCTCTCCAAGTACAAACAACTAATTGAATACTAGCTGCCTGCCTGCTAAGCATCTTGTACCATAATGCACTGTACTGTCAATGACTTTTAAATTAATATTTAGTCTGGTCATTGTTTTGTTAAAATATTTTTTGTTTCACTGATTTGTGACCTAGAGATTGAACCACCAGTGGATCCGTTTGGCTTGAGTTAAATCAGTAATCTTTTGAGAATTACTGCAGTATTTCTGTTTCAAACATGCATCCCTTTGAATTCTGCGGTGATGCTTTGTTGTGCATCGTCACATATAAAAGCAGTTACTAGCAATATGTTTCTGGCACTGAAAAAACCTGATGCTTTATATTTGACCACATCTGACTAAACTCAAGAGGTTTGTAAGAGAATATGAAACTCCTACTTTATTGTGGCACATTTTTAAAGTGCAAACATATTTCATTGTATCTTTTGTTGTTGTTTTTTTTTCTTTTACATTTTCCATCACTGATGCTGATTCTAAATAATTTTTCTAATTTTATTTTTGCTATTCGCTTCTTTTGATTATGTGCAATGTCCTATTTTCAATTAAATAAAAAAGGACTATTTTCACCTAGGAGAAAATCAGAGTTTAGAGTATGCCATCACTGATTCTTCTGAGAGATAAACACTACACCTTGGACTATTTTATTCCTACATTTTACCTCTGATACTGGGATGATTAAATTGACCTTGTATTTTGTGTTTTTTACACCAAAGTAATTGTCTATTGGGTTTATAAAGTGCTCAGAGCAGCTCATTGTTCTAGAGGAAGGCAGTTCTGTGGTAACTGTATAGTACGGTCAATTTAGTCATGGTTAGGATGTAGTAAAGACTAAACAGAAACCATCTATCACACCAAAACGGATTACATTACATGCAGAGTAACCTACTTTACATTGCAATGCAGTGTACAGCTATGAACTACAGAGTAATCTAGCTAGTATTGTTTTCTGTTATTATGATCTCTAATCATATCATAAAATGTACATTTTAATTGTGCGGTTTGTTCCCCTAGCCCTGTCAGAAATGTACACCTGAATATTCATAATATTCATTCATCACCAAACAGTTCATGAGTAGGTGCTGTTTTGTTTTCACATATGCATCACGTGGTCCTGATAGCGGCTGCACTACTGGTGTTTACCAGAAGGGGTCAGCGTTTCTAAACTATTGAGCACTCCTGTGTATGTGTTTTTGTTCAGTCAGTCAACAGACACGGCTCCCCCCNNNTCCTCACAAGAAGTCACGCAATTCTGAAATGGGTAAAATATTAATATATTTAATCTTATATAGGCCTACTGTAACGCCTTATTAACAGTCCTAAAAGTTAAGAGTCGGGTTTGTTTGTACTGGCTCTCATTTGACCGAATTTGTCACTGAAACAGATTCCTCAAGCACTTTTATTTAGCATAATCCAGTACAATATTTGCGCTGTATAAAGCGCAGTAGGCTTGTCATGTCACAAAAAACAAACAAACAGGCAAACAAAAAGCAGTAGGATTATTTGAATTCAGCATAAAGTGCTGCGAGGAGCATTTCTAGACACCTCCAAAACAATTTAGCAACATGAAGCTAATCTCTGTCAGATCATGACTTCTTTCCAGGTCAAAGCAGATCCAAAGTTCCAGTTTTAAAACAAGAAATGTGTTCTTGTACAGCCTGTAAAGCACATTTATAACAATTTACAAATGATCTACAATTCATTCAGTTGTGAATTTTAATTTAGCTAGACCCTAAACATTTTTTACTCTGACCATAAATATTTATTTAACCATAAACCATTCAGTAACCTCCATTACACGAATAAATATGTTGTGTAAAATGGCTGCCACACTGTAAAACAGGCCTGTTTTAAAGTTTAAGTTTCAATGCAGACACTGTTGTTTTGTATGTATGTCATTTAGTAAAAATGTATATGGTGTAGGCTATTAAATATTGTCAGAGCATCACAACAAAATATTAGTCAACCACATATGATAAACATTATAGATTTGAGTCTCATTGTGCTTTATTTGGCTATTTTACTGTGAATTTGCCATCATGTGATAAGCATTTCTAACCATTTGTTGTACAGGTATAAGGACCATTGTTGGCAGTGCATCTATTTTAGTATTTCAGTTCACATTTAAATGTGGCAGTTTATTTGACAGTATTGAGCAAAATTGTGGCATTCACTTCATGTGAGGGTGAAGAAAAATTTGTCTTGCACGAAGTCCGTATTATCAAGCTGACTTGTTTTCCTTCTCAGATTCACTACTTAATGATAATAATCTGCTGTCTATAATTGTTTTGAAACTTGCATGTGTTTGAAATGCAGTATCTTATAATGCGCATGTATTAAATCAGCGTAACTTTCCGTTTAACTCCTATTATTTCCTTTGTGGTATATAGTCATCCTTGCTCGACTTGCTGTTCAAAACCGATCACTCCAGGCTAATTCAAAAGGCTATTTTGATGTACTGTATCATGTTTATAGGTTGTTTACTGTTTGACATGTTGCCAGTGAAACTAAAGGTACCTGTAGGCTTGCAATGTATTGCAGTAGTCATGTTTTAATATGTGCATTAGAACTACACGTCTGAAGTTACTGCTTTCAGTCAATTACAGGCGCTGAAAACAGAAAGGTCAAGTTGTTTAAAAGTTTTTCCACACACAGACTTATTTGACTCGGTAGTGCAACTGTGAGTCCCGGGTTATCTATCTCTTGTGATTTTCATAACCATGCAAATGTAATGTTCATAATAAAATAACCTATCGTACTCTTTACATCTTATCTCCATCTGTAATTAATAATGTAAACAATAATTATAGAGAAACACACTAAAGCCTGTGTACTACTGATGTAAGACCCAACAGTGTGTGTGTGTGTGTGTGTGTGTGTGTGTGTGTGTGTGTGTGTGTGTATATAATGTATATAGTTGATATAGCTGAGATTTTCACTGTTAATTTTTTTTTTCACTTGATTGTTTAGTCAGGTTACAATTCTTATTATTCTTCTTTGGTTACAGACATTAGGCTATCAGATTAAGATATTTGTTTACTACCATATTAGCACACAGCATTGCTATCCCATACTGGTCACATACAGTACTACTCTGCCTTATGATTTAATGCAAGGTTTGTACATAATCACAGCATAATGACAGCAAAAAGTTATTATTTGTGTGACTCACAATACAAAACTCGCATTTTACCTTGTGTATTTAGTAACCTAGGAAACAATAAAGTAAACCATACTTTTGCTTGGAGTGTGTGTGTATGTTAGTTATTCAGATCAGAATTAGGACAGACAAAATGCCTGAGCTACATTGCTTCCTTTATTTTTGTTTATTTTGTCTTGCCTTTTTTCCTTAAATCAATGCAAAATCTCAAATGCTGCAAATATAAATATATATTTGAGTACTTTGTCATATCACGGATATAGATATGAGGATGATATGACTGGTAGTATGGTCTGTGTACACCTTTTTGCTTACAGTACAAAAAAAATTAATGTATTTGTCCAGTGTGCAGCGTACGCTTTGACTGTTTTCTGTGACAAAGCAGTCATATTGTTTGACAATACACTTTAACATGAAATTATGTAGCTTTCAGAGATTAAATACAGAGATTAAATAACCTGAAGAGAAAGCTAAAATATAGGCTGTAATTTCCAAATGCTTGCTGGATGTTAATCTTTATGCCTTTTGATATAATAGAATATTGATCTTTTGTGGTGTATGGGTTGAATATTTTTCCTTTGTTTATATTTGAGCTAACCATGGCCTAGTTTGAGGATCATCTTAATGTTACAAGCTTGACTCAGAATTGAGCACGAATACCTGTTTTCGACATTGTTTCCACTCCCTCACTGCCGTCTGTGTTCTTTCTTCATCATGTAAGATTTAGTCAGTAGTACTAGAAGCTTTTCACTCTTTATGATTACTGCTTTCCTGATGAGTGAATGAAATTGAACCCTAACCCTCAGTGGAAATGATTTGCTTTGCATTTTAAAACATATATGACTTAATTCAAGTTGCTTGCAGTGATGAAGCTGGATTACATTAGAACTAATGGTACTGTATTTAAGTTTCTTGATCTTTGAATTGTCTAAATTGGAATGGAATAAAAATATAGTAGACAGGATGTGCTTATTTTTTGTTTGGTACCTAATGGTGCCATTGTACTGTAATAGATATTTCTTTGCGTAGATGTGCCAACAAAACCTGGTCTTTTCATGCACTGGTTTATTTGAAGCTAATTTATTTTTGTACTTCACTAAAACAGCTAATTGGAATAGATTCAATATGATGTACCTCATATCTACCAAGGACTTCAGAACGAACCCTGTTGAAGCAGTGTTGGGTTCAGTACTCAAGGCATGAGTGATTTAATTCATTGACAAAAGACAGAGTTTGAAATCTTGAAAAGATGTGGTGATATTTGCACTATTGGTTTGGAAATTTGGGAACCAGTCAATTTACAGCAAACAGGAAATTCTAAATTATTTTTTTCTCATCTTGCAATCTTTGGTTATCGTATGACTAACAGGCATGTGAAGGGAAGCTGTATGTACCAATGAATAGAAAATAACAATAGTGCCCTATTGTACAACCCCATGTGAACTGGAAAATGATGCTGAATCAGACACTTATTCGGGTTGTAATAAAAAAAAAAAAGTTTGTCCAAACCCCCCACCCACCTCCCCGCAAAGTTCCCAATGGAAGTGGTATCATTTGGTTTGGGAGTGTTCTGTAAATCTTGTTCTTGCTTGTATTCCCAATGCATTTTTGGTATAGTTTTTATTTATTTATACAGTCATACTTGGAGCCATGTGAGGAACTGAACAATACATGCAGTTGAATACAACATATAACTTTTTTTCAAAAGTATTTCATCACTGGACCTGACATTTTCTGTAAAGATGTGATTGCAAAAGAGTGACCTTAATGACGACGTGAACAGATCACATCTCTGAAAGCTGACCATCGTCAAACGTAGCTGAGGAAAAGTAAAACTTTCGTGGACTTTAATACCATGGTGTTTAAAAGGGCATCGATGGCCTGGTTGTTCTGCTTTGAATGAGGAAATTGAGCAAGGGACCTTATTTAAGTCATGATATGGAAGCGTCACATTCTTTTGAAAAAAGCTTCCCATGTGTCCCTAAATACACATTTGTAATAGTAGATCGAGACAGTCAGTGACATGTGACATTGAACGTTTATTAACGTCTTACATTTATTTACCAGTGTGCTCAGATTAGTCATCGGTCACCAATGGGTTTTTTACATCTCTTACCACAAATGTATTTTTAGGGCGTTTGAGTCTGTCAGGTCTGTGTAATTTCATGTTGGAGCAGCGTGGCCTA
The DNA here is from genome assembly GCA_027576325.1 of Sciades assimilis. NCBI lineage: Eukaryota > Metazoa > Chordata > Actinopteri > Siluriformes > Ariidae > Sciades > Sciades assimilis. The sequence continues at coordinate 12,161,667 of JAODJS010000026.1, read as the reverse complement.
TTCAACAGCTGTGACCTTTAACCTTTTACTTGCCTAGCAGCAATAGTTCAACCAGTATGGGTTTCCGGATGTACCGACTTTTTCACCGTTTAAAAAGAAATGATATCTATTTATCCAATGTCATGATTTTTTTTTTTGATTTGCAAGGGCTTTTGAGCTTACTTACAGTGTTGAGACAATTACCAGACAAAATATGAACAGTTAAAATACTGTTTCCGGATGAGCAATGCTGTGTGTGTGTGTGTGTGTGTGTGTGTGTGTGTGTGTGTGTGTGTGTGAGAGAGAGAAAGAGTGAGGGAAGAGATAGCGTGGGCTGAATTTGAATGCCGAGATGCCAAGTAGAAACATAGGATGTGTAAATGCCACATAGAAATATTGAATCCGTCTCAAAATATTGCACAGCCCTGAATAATATGCATGACCTTTTTTTCTTTTTTTCAAAAAACCACAAGCCTTCTCAGTTTTGTTTTTCGGGCGTAATTTGGCTTATGTTTAAGTTCACCATCTTTGTGTTAAGACAAACATTCTTGGAACCTCTGCAGGTTAACAGCATATTCCGAAACGTGTGCAGCCCATAAAAGCAAAACTGATACATGAACGTTTTCCAGCTTAGACATCAATCTGTTGTCCTGCACAGATTTTACTTGGTATTGATCGTGATGTTAGCAGGTTGGACCACAGTAGTAGTGTAGAGTCGAGTCATGTAGCGGTGTTTAAATGAGATGTGGGGGTTTTGTTTTTAATTTTATTCTTAGATTTTATGGTTGATGTGTAATGTGTTCTTTAAATGAGGTTGCAGTTGTTGGAAATGGGCACTATGCCACTTCATTAAAATGCATTTTTGTCAACTGCTACACCAAGTTCTTAATACCAGGATTACTGGGCTCCATGCACATGACTGTACACCTATACAACAATACAAATGTACAACAAGGCTGCTATACTAATACACTATTCAAATCAATTTTATTTGACTCAGCAAATGATATTTCATTTAACAGAGGTGAATTTTCTGCAGTTGTGATTACAGATCACTGAGTTTTTTTTTTTAAGTGGCTTATTGCTTATCACAAAATTCTTATTTTGTTTTGACCATGTTGCCTTAACGTTAGTTGACTCTCAAAAGCCACGAGGTGGGCGTACGTTTCCAACACACACACACACAAGGCTGCCTTAAGACCAGTGCTGTTAGTTTATACCCTGCAATAATGACCATAAATGTTTTCATATTATATAAAACAAAGGGACAATTTGTGAGTGCTGTTTAGCTGTTAGGTGTTAATTCTGGTTCAGCTATTTAGAAAGGGGAAAAAAAACACATTTAAAATACATATGTATCATAGTATGCAGCTTTCACTTAAGAGAGCATTTTAAAAGTCAACTTTCAGTCTTGTGTGTGTGTGTGTGTGTGTATCTCACCAAGTGTATCAGTACTCCCACCTGTGGTTGTGTGCTGCTTGCTGCTTTGCGCAGAGAAAACAGTAAGAGGTTAATGGTAGTCACAAAAACACTCCTGCATAAAAAAAAAAAAACCCAAAAAACAGCAGAATTAAAAGCTGCACAAAATGGACAATCCATTAAGTTTGTTTCGAGTCTTTATTTTTTTTCCTCTGTTAGTTGAAACCCTTAATATGTTTAATTTGCATTTAATTCAGCAATAAAAATTAGTGTCCTTATAATTAGTCAGATACAATCTTAGTTGCAACATTTTTGTAAAAGCTTTTTTTTTTTTTTGTATCATTCTTACCCTGTTATATTTCTTCAGTTCAGACCTCATTTGACAGCAGAGGTAGAATTTATTGGGACTGTTTATTCCCCCCCCAGACACTGAATGAAATCCAGCTCTGAAGGAAGCTCTGTGCCTTTTTAAAAATGTATTTATTTGTGTTTATTCACTGTTACTAGTTAGCTTAGGCGTGACTATTTTAAAAAGTGCGATTAAATTGTACGGTTTATGAAGCTATGAGTAAGATTAGATGACATGCGTGGAGATTTGATCTTTGTTGTTTGTGAGAGTTTCAGTATTAATTGTCACTGCGTCTGCGTGTAGGTGTAACTTGTTATCAGCAGCCAGTCAAAAACAGAGCACGAATTTCACTCTACGTTTTATTATTAACATCGCTCATATTGTATGAACACTAAGACGGCCTCGTATCACTTTGAAATTCTGTAAATAGTTCTCTTTTTACTCATCTTCTGTTGTTGTGGGTGAAAGTAAAAAAAAAAAAAAGAAAGAAAATGCTCTCCAACAGTATGTAGGAATGTCACTGAAAGAAGACAGTTGTAGCATCAGATCTTAATATATTATTGAATAAAATTGTGCAATACTGATACAATAAAGAACAAAGCAAGATTTGTTGGAAAAACTCTGTTTAGAATGAAATAACAAAAATGAGGGTTTGGTTGCATTTCCTCTCCTGGTGTGGGTTATATCACCCGGCAGTGCTGTACTGTCTGTGCTTGCATTTAAGACCTAATTACAGTCATAAAGTTTTACTGTGGGTTTCGTCTGGACTCCACTGTTATTCTGTCTATCCTGATGAAGCAGGATCGAGTAGAACAAACGCTCTGGCCACAGCCCTTCACTCTGCGCTTAACCACGGAGCCATCAAACACACCTCTGCTGCGCTTCTGTCACCTTCAAATGACTAATTTAGATAAAGTGTGTGTGTGTGTGTGTGTGTGTGTGTGTGTGTGTGTGTGTGTGTGTGTGTGTTTCATATCATGACATAGGAACAGAAATCTATTTATTTCTATCTTTTTGGCTCAAAAATTAATGAAGTATACAAGTGGACTCAAAAGTACTATAAACACTGATATAAAACTCATTTT
>JAODJS010000026.1:11143093-11154180 GCA_027576325.1 Sciades assimilis | reverse complement strand
CTCGCCAGCCACGGGGCTCGAACCCGGACCTTCTTGCTGTGAGGCAACAGCGCTAACCACTACACCACCGTGCCGCCTTCCTGGACTTGGAAAATGAAGAGGCGTACTATGAAGCTGCCCAAAATCACTGAGCATTTCAAGTAAGTACACAAGATACTCTTAGTATCAGGGCTGTATTCAGTAGCTAAGATGTTGTCAAGTGTACGGACGCATTTCATGCTAGAGCCATTCATGATTAGATGGCAAGCTGGCACGTGTTTACTGATGCTATGAGTTCAGATGCACGTGGACAATAAAAACAGCACACTACATCTATGGCATTAGCATACAACAACATGGGGTAGTGTGCTATTTTTATCGTCCATGTGAACCTGAACTGACAGCATCAGTCTCCCATTGCACACTATGGGAGAGTGTGCAATGTCAGTGTACTATGGCATAGTGTGCAATGGGAGACATGCCAGTCTCCCATTGCACACTATGCTCAGTGACAATTGCTGTGGAGTGTGATTATGATGTGCAAATGAAATAATTGTGTTCCAGGTGAAGCAGCTGGCCAGTACTGGCAGTAAATGATCTTGAAACTGAATATCTGCCAGTGATTTATTATTATATGACGACTAATACTGACAGATAAAGTTAATTTACATCTCTAGGCCTACCATCTTAAGACTATCTATCTATCTATCTATCTATCTATCTATCTATCTATCTAATGGGCTAGGCTTCATGTCAATAGCACGACTTTGATTTTTTTTTTCCCCCTGGGGAAAGTCCTGATAAGTTGTATTGTGTTACTTTGAAACTTTTCAATTAAGCACTAATTAAACATGACATTAAAAAAATATATAAAAAAAAAACACATTATTACAATTTATGCAACATGTTGGTTTTAAGTCCAGTTTGTACAGAACCAAATCCCATGTTCACTCCAAATCACAGAATGATTAGAACTCTAAGGTGACAGACAAGCAAACTGGAATCAACTTGAAATTAACAGAAAATGTTCTGGGTCCATGATTTTCTTGAACTATACCATAATTCTGATTAACCAAGACACATAATTGGATTTATTTTCAGATATCCGACCCAGCCAGCTTTTACCTCGTCACTCTGTGCAGCAGGAATATTGTCCTCTTGCTCTCAATTGTGATGTCTCGACTCAGTTTGACCAGACGCTCATATTTGTCATGCTTGGCGTCAAGTTCTTGTTGAAACACTGAGGTAATTTTAACAACAACAACAACAACAGTATTATTATTAACAACAACATCTCTGAACTCAGTCACAAATAGAGAGGCAAGTGCAACTCATTTACTTTTCCTCAAAAACGGTCAACTAATGAACCGAGTTTGTCAAGAATTTCAGAAATCAATGGCTTAAAAGCTAGTTTTGTATTATTTTTAGTCAGATTGCCTTTCAGTCCCCATGCAATAGAACTTATTAATGTCTTGAAACCACTAGCGCATACCGACACTGAAAATAACTTACTCAAATCTAATAATTGACTGTCATAGTTAAACTTATTTCAAGTATTAGTAATTAAAGTTGGGTTGTGCTAATAGCTTTACCTCTGAATGTCTCAATCACAGGAGACGTTGTATTCGCATATTCCTCTGTTTTCTGGGCTGATTCTGTCTTCCTTTTACGGGCGCATCCTTCGCCTGACAGAAATCAAAATCAAGGTTTATTAAAACACACATTTTAAGGTAAGCACGGGTCGACAATTCAAGTTAGCTAACGAGTGATAGAAAAAAAAAAACCTACCTTCTCTTTTACTCATTTCTCTTGAGAAGAAATATGTTGTAGATTAAATAAATGTGTCCAATATGTTACATGTCCATACATTTATTTTTGAAAATACTGGAAATTTTCAGAGTCTCTGCACAAGATGCTCTGCATGAAGCGTTTCAGTAGAATTGCTTGGAGAAATTCGTTACAGCAAAACAGAGCTCTACTGCGGGCAATGTCTAAAAATAAACAAAACTAATAATTAACGTCAGGATTCTTTAATTAGGATTAACAACTGATGCAATGTTAACATAGTCTGGTGATAGGTTACTCACCGCGTGCGTGAAGCCAAAAATTGATATATGCGTATGGTATCCATGGACTGTTTATCGGTTTTGAAAGGATTTTGATGTTTATTGCACACGTAAAGAATATCATGTAGTCTGCCAAACGGTATGATTTTTTTTAATATATATATATATAAGCAAGCAACGTATTAAGAGGAAATGCGTGTATGCGCGTTGTGAATGAAATGGCTGGCAAAACAAAACTGGCAAAATAAAAGTCACAAATCGACGCACACGAGGAGAAAAAAAACCCGAAGTCATTAAAATTTAAGTAAAGGTGGACCTGAAAGTATGCAAAGCTTTACTTTACACCAGGAATGCCCTGGTGAAAAGTAAATATGCTAAATATATTAAATTTTAGCATACTTGAGTGTACATGCAGTCAGATTAATCATCAGATTAATCATCAGGATTCAAGTGTGATTAGTTACCTTGAATCTTGCTATTTTGGAACAACTCATTTTGTACGAAGTACACTTAAGTTGTAATTAAATTGCAGAAAAGCACAAGTGTTTTTAGTGTACTTTTTGTGCTAAAGTGGAACAACAAAGTATACTCAGTATACACTTAAGTATATGGCTGTGCATGTCTAATAAAAAAAAAAAACTTTCTGTTATAAGTGCATTACAATTTATTGTGATAGTCCTACTAAAATACAAGTAATATACCATTAATATATTCTTAGTGTAGTAATAGTATGCTCAGTTATACTTTTGGCTTGCACAAATTAATTAAAAAAAAAAAGTACACTTTGTAGTTAATTATGAATATACTTCCTTACTTTATTGTACTAATTCATACATTACTTACTCTTACACAGTAAGAAAATGCATTACCAGTATACTACAGGCTAAATTACTCATGGGACTATTTCCCAATGCAGACTGCATGTGTTTTCAAGGTCATTAAAATTGTAGAAAAGCCATTCAAATAAAGGACAAACACCATCACTAATGCAGATAATTTTTTTTATTAAGATGGTTCAGTATTAGAAAAACAAAGTACAAAGAACTTTTATATTGTGTTGATTCTGGAGGCCATAACCACAAAATATAAGATCAAAACTAAAATGATCTAAAGAAAAAACCCTGCCTCCTTTTAACTGGCTAACACACTACTCACTGTACCTTTGCCTGGAAAAATTTAAACACAGGCTTGTTTCATCAACATTTCAAACATCAACATTATTGCAACATCTATCTATCTATCTATCTATCTATCTATCTATCTATCTATCTATCTATCTATCTATCTATCTATCTATCTATCTAAAGAAAGGCTGTCTGCCTCTCTGTCTGATCACCTATGCCGATCGACACGGCTGGACACAAATGCTCCATACTTTGCACATTGATTGGTGACACCCCAGAGGGGCCCAAGACAAAATTTTTGACTTTTGAAAACACGGGATTAGTGCTAATCCAACACACTATTCATTTCCCTTAGGCTACATACTTGCATTAAAGGAATACTCCGGAGTGAAATGCTTTCTAGGTCTATTTTTGCATTCCTGAGAGTGCATACATTGAGTTGCTACCACAATCATGTCAATCAGATGTGTTTTGAGAAAATTAGTTTTTTGTGATTTCAGCTGGAAAGCACTAACATGGCAGTGCATGGGGCATGTCTTTTTGCTGATACAAAACACTAGTTTTAAAACCATTGCAAAGCTCATTACAACATAACAGTTCTGTGGGAGTGAGTAGAGGGTTCCTACAAATAAAACGAAGTGTCCCTAGCTCTGCAAGTGCCTGGAGAGAGTGTGTAGAAGAGTAAATACAAAGCCAGTGACCTTACCTGAAGTTGGTCTCCTCCAGACGCCATCTTCAGGGGACAGTCTGTAAAAGTCGAGTGCCGAGTGCAGAGCCCATCCCGCTGGAAATGCACAACATACCACAATTGTGCATTTACTCTTCTACACACTCTCTCCGTGCACTTACAGAGCGGGGTACACTTTGCTTTGTTTGTAGGAACCCTCTACTCACTTCCACAGAACTGTCATGTTGTTTTGAGCTTTGCAGTGGTTTTAAAACTAGCGTTTTGTATCGACAAAAAGACACGTCCCGGGCACTGCTGTGTTAGCACTTTCCGGTTGAAATCACAAAAAAACGAATTCTCAAAACACATCCGATTGATGTGATTGTGGTAGCAACTCAACATATGCACTCCCAATAATGCGAAAATAGACCTAAAAAGCATTTCACTCCGGAGTTTTCCTTTAAGTCGAGCACCTTTCCTGGCGCAATCCATAATGTTGTGTATTGCTAAGTACATCCAGTGAGATCGTGTGTGTGTGTGTGTGTGTGTGTGTGTGTGTGTGTGTGTGTGTGTAAAAATAAATAAATAAAAGATTAATTCTGTGAATATTCATAGCCATATGTAGTGGTACAACAATGTGAAAGTTTCTTTTACATGTTACATGAAACTGTTAAGAACAAAAACTAAAATGCTTGTAAATATGTGTAAGTACACACCTTTATGTCTAGAAACCTTTCTGTCAAAATCCATAACCTGTACCAATACATATGTAACATTATGTAAAACTTCTGAGAACAAAAAACTAAATATTAGCATCCATGGGCACACCTTTATGTCTATCACCTTTCTGTCAAAATCCATAATACCATGTACTGTTAAAGTCCATCTAGTCAAATCATGAGTGTGTGCATCAACTTTTCTGTCAACCTCCACAATCACAAGTGTATGCATTTTCTCATGCATGTTACATGAAATTACTGAAAACAAGCTAAATATTTGCGTGTGCGTTAGCAACATTTCAGTCAAAATCCATATCCAGTGTGTGTGCACGTGTTTGTGTCTATAAATTTCTCTCAACTTTTCCTTTTTTTTTCTTTCATTAGCACTGTTGAAAACGAAAAGCAAATTGCTAAATGTTTGTCTATGTGTGGGTTACGTTTCCGTCAAAATCCATATGAACTTGTACTGGTGCATACGTAAAACTATGAGAATCCAAGTCCATCAGTCCTTTCATGTGAGTGTGCCTGAGTGCATGTGATACATTCCTCTCAACTTTTCAAGATCCAAAAGCTAAAATTATATGTACCTAAATTTAAAGTCCATTAGTGCTTTCATGAGGGAGCACACTTGTGAATTTAAAGGCTGGGTTTTTTTTCTGTACCAGTTTTCCAGTGGTCTTGCTGGTCACCATTCTTGTCTTGCTCTTCATGCCATGTTCTGGATTGATCCTGATGAAACATCTTCAAAAATACCAATAAAAAACTGTTTTAGCAGTCATTTATCCACAACATAGTGAGGAAGCTTTCTGACCTGAACTGCTTGGCAATATTAAAAAAAAACATTAAAAATTTAATATGCGATATGCCATATATGACTTCACTGAACCATACCCAGATAATTCCATGATATGAGAGCTTCTGTTGATTCAGTAGTGAAATAGTAAACATGATATAATCTTGATCATACAGTCATGCTTGCCGAACCTTAACAGAGCCTTCCAAAACAAAATTCTGAATGACAGCCATATTTACCTTTGGATAAATTCCAGAGTGGATGCAGCCTCATCCTGATACTCCAAGTTAAACACGTAGTAGCAGGCAAAAAGAACAGACAGTCCTGTGAGGAATGAGGACCCTTCACATATAATTCGTCCCTTGGTGGAAACCATCCACCTGCTCCCTGCATTGCTTTCTGGGCCTGAAACACAAAATTAATGCATCCATAACGTATCAAGTATAGCCTCCCTGTAAGCATGTCGCTGTTTTTTAAAAGTCAGACTATGAAAAGACAAACACTCAAGACACACAATCCCTAAAATTAACCAACACCACTAAAATAATAGTAATAGTCACCAGAGGCCACAAGCAAAGTTTATCCTGTTGAGCTTATATGATCACTACAATTACATCTTGAAAGAATAACCTGATTCTAACATGGTATGTTTCACCTATTGGTATGTCTTAAAGAATGTCACTTATTTATGATTTATTTTTTCTTTTTACCTGGAAGAATCAGACTTGGGCTGCTACGCAGACAGGAGTTCTCCACATTTGCAGCTGTTGCTGACGTCTACAAAAATGAAAGCAGAGACAAACAAATACATTTTAAAATTAAATATGACAACTGATTAAAATATTAAATTTTGCTTTTAACTTCATACATACATCTGCCTCAATGAAGAGAGCATCCATCTCTTCCTTGAAGTGCGTCATCAACAAGTGCAGGATGCTTCTTGGAGTGTCATCGTGACCAGACAGAACAGCCTTTAGTTTGTCATTTGTAGACTTCAATTTACTGAACATTCTGTACGTTCTGGTGCAATCACATGTGGCATACATACGCATATTTAATTGAGCATTCGCTATCACAATATTGACAGGGGAGCATTTTTAACTAGCGCTCCAAAATTAGACTACTTAAACGTGTCATTGGAAAGAAAGTTTACAGTAAAAGACATGTTACAATGTCTACTATGATGATCATGCTAATCTTGCCTAATTCACCGTATGAACTAGGCTATGCAGTTAGCTAGTGTACATATGCTAACTTATGCGGTTACTAGCAGTTAGCGAGCGCAAACTTCACCTACAGGGAAGTTTTGCCTATATCATTGAACGTAAAATTGAACAAATCGACGCAAAAAAATTCCTCGATATAAGGATAACTAGGCTAAAGGATATTACATTATGATTTTAAACTTACCACGCCTGCATGGAAGTTAGTCACAGTCACACCTGGACTAAAATACGTCCCGAAACCCCACGCACCCTTCCTCCGTCTTCTCCCCCACCCCCTTTACCTTCTCTCTCGCGACTTTTCTTTAGGTTTATAAAAATACTGTCTATGATAAAAAACAAATGAATGAAGGCTCATCGAATGAAAGCTGAAGGAGAGGCTCGTTGCACATCCACCTCGTGTTGCCAGTTATGATAAGAATTGTCTGTAAAATCAGTCATTTTAATATTCTTTTTACATACATGCTTTGCAAATAACAGGTTATTCCTGTATAATCAGACATTTCAGCAGTTTGAAATTGCACGTAGTTTGTATAACCCAAAATGCATTAGTTTTCCCAGTCCTTTGTTGTATTTTACAGAATCTTCCTGGTAAAAATACCTGTATATTTACATCAATTTTTAACAGTGTAGGTATGTGTGTTTGTTCATTACTCACATTACTCATGTGTTCACTACTTCAGATGGGTTAAATGTAGAGGAATAATTTTGCTGTGCTTGAGTGTACACGTGGCAAAAAAAAAAGGCTTCTTCAATTGAAGATTTACAGAAAATCCTATTTTTTGTACAAAAGAGTTAACATGGTCAATTTCACAAGCTTGCTAAAATTTTAAATAGTGACCTAGAAATTGTGCAACATATTGAATATTGAAAAGTCAAGATAGGTTCTGTCCCTATTTTGTTTTGGAAATTTTCAAAATTCTAAAACTTTATTTCCAGTAGTAAATAAAAATAAATCCCAGATTTCCAATGTGTTCTCAGACTTTTGAACCCCACCATTTGTTGTTGGTCTTTTTAAAAATTGCTTTTTTTAATTTACTCTATTCACATTCAAACCTTTTGAATCTTCTGTAACTGATAAGCCTTGCTCTGGAAATACAAGTATGTTTTTTTTAATGTCAAAATATCAGCCAAAAGGTAGAATGTTCACACGTCATGCTTTGTGTTAGTAAAATTGGAACTCATTTTGTTCTCTGCTGGTGTTTGCTTGTGGTAACCCAAAACATGGAATGTCAGCTCATGTACTTGAAGCAAAATCGACATGTTCAGCACGATATAAGTAAAAGTCGACAGCTCTTACAGCAGTTGACTTGAAGTCCTACAGATTGAGGAAAAGCAATCCTGCTGCAGTATGAACAGAGAAGACTGACACTAACCTCAATATAAATACATCTATGGCAGCCATAGATCTTTGTGATAATTAAAAAAAAAATAAACTAAATTTCAAATGCTTTCAAATCTCTGTCTTTTCTCCTAGTGTGTGTTTGTAGCTGAAGCCAAAGCAGACCACTCTGTATCCCTCCAAAGGCACAGGAGAGAATGGATCGTCCCTCCAAAAATTTTGGAGGAGAATGTAGACTACACTAAAAAGCCTATTGCCAGGGTGAGAATGTTCTCTTTAATGAATTTTAATTAATACATTTAATTTTAGTTTTCTACTCTTCGATTTTTGAGGAAAAAAATGCATTTTATCAGTTTATTACATACTTGATCTTTTTAATCCCTGACAATTTTTTTTAAAGATTCGTTCGGACAAAACGAATGAAACTAAGGTCCCATTAAGATATGCTTTAAAGGGCATCGGTGCAGACGAGCCACCCTATAACTTGTTCATTGTGAACCCTTCCACTGGCAACGTTAAAGTAACTGGGATCCTGGACCGCGAGACCATTTCCCAGTACAATGTAAGTTAAGAGTGACTGAGCACTGATATAACTTATAAACAGGATGATGATGGCAGTAATGATAGTGATACCTTTCTGATGATGATGGGCTTAACAGCTCTCTGGAATTGCGACGTATGCTAATGGAGCAATAGCAGAGAATGCAATTCAGCTGAGAATAAAGGTGCAAGATCAGAATGACAATGGTCCCATCTTCGTATCCATCAGCAAAGGATCTGTGAATGAGCTCAGCAATAAAGGCAAGTGTGAAATAATTGACAGATGACCATTTTTTTTTAAAGAATTTGAAATTGACACTTTCATAGGTCTGAAGATGTTGCATAAAACACAAGGAGGTAATGAGATTAGAATAATGGTTGTAGATAAGTGTAAACATTATGAATTAAATGTTTAGGTACGACTGTAATGAAAGTAATAGCAACAGATGCTGATGAACCTGAGAATATCAACTCGCAGATCTTCTATAAGCTTGTTGATGAGAACCCTCCAGGAAAGATGTTTGATATTAATCAGAATGGAGAAGTGATTGTTATTGATGAAAACTTGGACCGAGAGGTGAGGCACCACACACTGGTCAAGGCTAGAATTTTGTACAGAATGCTATCATATATCTGCAACAATCAATAAAGAGAGATTGTCTTTATTGTAACCTAATATTTTGAAAAGATGAGTGTCTTGTTATAATACCTATCTCTCTACAGAAAGCTGACCAGTATAAGCTTACTATAAGAGCCTCAGACCTCAATGAGGGTCAAGGTTGCAACACAGCGACAACAACATTAACTATTCAGATCAACGATGTTAATGATAACATCCCAGTACTGGAGCAGGACTCAGTAAGGCGGCACCTGTTTAATTCCTGTATTCCTACTCATTCCAGTGTTGTGAAATTTGGCAGTAGTTGTCAAGAATATGTAATATACAAGGCACAGAAATATATCACTTTTGATAGACCAGTGAGACAGTTATCCCCATTTGTTTCTCCTTCTGCATACAGTTTGAAGTCAGTGTTGAGGAGAACACAGAGCACGTGGAGGTGATGAGATTGAAAGCCACTGATCTGGACTTGCCACGCACTGAAAACTGGCAGGCTGTGTACACCATTGTGTCAGGCAACGGGGGTGGGCATTTTGATATTGTCACTGATCCAAAGACCAACGAGGGAATCCTGATGCTTGTCAAGGTTGTCAATATTTTATTTCCCCAATTTTCCTGTATTGATCACTGGACTTATATTGCTATAACTTAGGACAAATATGCCACTTGTAACATCATATTGCCTTAGTGTGACATTGTGATATGAAGAATGATGTTCATTTCAGTGTGAGTGCTTGTACTGTGCAGAAGAAGTAACCAATGTGCTTTGCTTTCAGAGTGTAGATTATGAGGAAGTAAAACTCATGAAACTGGACATCATTGTAAGCAATGTGGCTGAGTACTACCCAGGACATGGTCCAGTTATCCCTGAAGAATTTACAGGAATATTAGTTGGAGGAAGTCGTGGTGGTAAAGTCTACATTGTGAATATTAATGTAAACGATCATCCTGAAGGCCTCATTGGAAAAAAGGCCACTCCAAATATAAGCAAAAAAAAAAATAACACACGATATTTTTTGCTTGTAATAAGCAAAAAAATCTGCCAATGGAACAAGTGAGAATTCTCTTGGTAAGATTTCTTGAAATAAGATATTATATTTAAGCCTTACAAGATAAGAGTGATCTTGAAATTAGCTAGGAAAACTCATTTTTAGCTATATATAAAACTATAGCTATACTCCTATCCACACTGGTGGGGGATCTGAGGGTCCTCCCCCAGAAATGTTTTAATTAATTAGATGCCATTTCCTGCATTCTGGTGTACTTTTAACAGGTTGTTAAACACCTAATTGTATCTACAAAAGTCACTTAATTCAATGACCATTTTATAGACTCAACAATAAGTCCTCATTCAACTAGTCCATATATTCATCAGCCTGTTTTTAAACTCACTGCTCTGCCCAAGATAATGAGATGAATGTAACACAATTTATTACCAACAATGACTTTATGGGTGCATTTTACTTTTTATTTTGTGTTTTTCTTTTTTATTTAGTTTTAGATGTAACACAATATGTCACTGTGCCAAGCAATAGTGACACTCAACTGTCTGTTTGAAAAGAATATTCATAATTTCACACAATGAACAGGCATGGCATGGCATCATGTAAACTTCATAACACAAAATCACACTGTGTCAAGCAATGGTGACAAATAAAAAATAATTTCACACAATGATCAGGTGCAATTTTATTCACCACCAACAGTGACTTTAGTGGGTGTATTTTACTTTTTTCCAATTTAGTGATACTCAAACTGTCGTGGCATCATGCAGTCTTCATAACACAAAATTACACTGTGTCAAGCAACGACACAAAAGAGAACTTCACACAATGAACAAGTGCAGTTTTGTCAACCTACATGCAATGGTGGTGATACAGTAACATTTACAGATTAGTATAACAAATAGATTTATACTGTAGATAGAACTCCTTCTTACATTGGTGCCACCACAATTTCTACCACTTCATAACTTTTATCCACCTGGAATAACATCCATCTCTCTCCATCGCTTT
>JAODJS010000026.1:10632037-10644963 GCA_027576325.1 Sciades assimilis | reverse complement strand
TAATTTCACGTGCCATATGATAGAGTCCCCTATAACCAGAGCTCTTTCAGGTTTCTCAGTGGGTGCATCACTAAGGAAAGCAAACCTGTTCAACATGTGATGCGGAGAGGAACGGTGCTCCCTTGGGCAAGCCTCAGTGGTAGCTTTGGCTCTAGGCTTATGCTGCTGAGCCATCACCCATTCGCCCTGCTGTAAGGGCTCTAATGCTGGAGTTGGAGGATTGCTAACTCCACCTAGGGCATCCACACTTTTCTCTACAGAAACTACACTGTTCTCATGCTCACTGACCTTCTCTAAAGCCTGGACATGCACTTCTAACACTATAATCTTCTCTGTCAGAGAACTAACTAATCTACATTTATCACAAATAAAGCTATTTCTAGCGACGGAGGAAGAATGACTAAACATCCTGCACTCAGCACACTCAGCTGAAGGTGTGCCATGATGAAAAGATTAACGTACCTTAATCGAAGATCTGTTGATATTAAAGCAGATCCAATGTAGATGGACTCTGCTTGTGGTCTTTACATGGGAGGAGAAAAAAAGAAAAAGAAAGCTTCTGGTCTCTGCATTCTTCCAAAAAAAAAAGAGAGGAAAAAAAAAACAGAAAAAGTCAAGCAAAAGTGGAAAGTACAATAAGGAAAATGACAATACAATAAAAATGAAGAAGATACTGGAAAATTATTTGTAGAACAAAGTTTAAAAAGATTAGTACGCCTACACTCGTGGGAAAAAAAAGTACTCATCAACTCGTCGACGTGTGCTTAGAGCTTGTGTAGAGCAGTTGGTCAAGGTCTTTATGGATATTTTCAACCTGTCCCTGGCCCAGGCTGTCCCTGGCCCACTACCTTCAAGGCTGCCTCCATTGTGCCAATGCTAAAGCACTCCATTGCCACTGCTCTCAATGATTCCCGTCCTGTCGCACTCACCTCCATCACTGCCAAGTGCTTTGAGAGACTGCATCTGTCACACTTGAAATCCTGTTTACCTGCCACGATGGATCCACAAGTTCAGTGGACTCACAAGCTTCAAGTTCCTTGGTGTCCACATCTCAAATGATCTCACTTGGTCCCTAAACTCCTCTGTTCTGGTAAAAGAAGATGCAACAGTGTCTCTGCCCCTCCCCCACCTTCTCTCCCTTCCCAATGCCTGGCAGCTCACAGCCACCATACACACCAACTAACTCCCACCCCCACTCACCACCCATGAATTTATAAATCACCCCAAATTCAAACACCACAAACAATATACATCGCACGACACATCACCCCAAATTCAAACAACCATGCATGGTACCTCCAACACACAGCACACAGCCCCTCTGCTCCAACCTATCTCTCACAACACTCCAGGTGAGGAACCAGCTGAGGAAGATGAAGGTGAGGAAGGCTGCGTGTCCGGATGGCATCAGCTCCAGGCTCCTCAGGTCCTGCGCAGACAAGCTGTGCGGGATAGTTGGACATCTGTTCAACCTGAGCTTGAAGCTGGGGAGAGTACCACGGCTATGGAAGACATCCTGTGTGGTACCTGTGCCCAAGACTCTGCACTCCAAGGATGTCAACAGCTACAGGCCAATGTTGCTAACATCACACCTGACGAAGATCCTGGAGCAGCTGGTCCTGGTCCATCTGCGCCCTGTGGTGAGCCCATCCATGGACCTGCTGCAGTTTGCCTACCAGCCAGGCATCAGGGTGGATGACGCCATCATCTTCCTCCTTCATCAAGCTCTGTCTCACCTGGAGAAGCCTGGAAGTTCTGTGAGAATAATTTTTTTTTATTATTTCTCCAGTGCTTTCAACACCATCCAGCCTGCACTTTTGGAGGATAAGCTGGAGCATGCAGGAGTAGACCACCGTGGATTGTGGACTACCTCACTGACCATCCACAGTATGTGTGTTGGACATGGTTGTCTGCAACACGGGGGCCCCTGCAGGGAATGGTTCTGTCCCCTTTCCTGTTCACCCTCTACACTGCAGACTTCTCCTATAATTCATCCACCTGTCACTTGCAGAAGTTCTCTGACGACTCTGCTATCATTGGCCTCATCACAGATGGGGATGACAGGGAGTACAGAGGACTGTTGCAGGACTTTGTGGATTGGTACCAGTGAAACCTCCAGTGGGGAAAATTAAAGAGCTGGTGGTGGATTTTCACAGGTGCTCCCCCAACACCAGTGAGCATCCAGGGGAAGGACATTGAGCTGATGACCTGGGTGTTCACCTGAACAACAAACTGGACTGAACTGATAACACCACAGCACTGTACAGGAAATGTTACAGCAGGCTGTATCTGCTGTAGAGACTCAGGTCTTTTGGAGTGCAAGGGGCACTCCTGAAGACCTTTTTTGACACTGTGATGGCATCAGCCATCTTTCATTGCATGGTTTGCTGGGAGAGCAGCATCACCACAGTTGACAGAAAGAGATTGGATAAACTGATCAAGAGGGCCAGCTCTGTGCTGGGATGCCCCCTGGAGCCAGTGGAGGTAATGGGTGGGAGGAAGCTAATGATGGCTAAGCTGTCATCTGTGATGGAGAACAACTCCCAAACCCTACAGGATTTACTTACTGGACTGCAGAGCTCCTTCAGTGGGAAGTTGCTCCACCCTAAGTGTGTAAAGGAGTGTTACCACAGTTCATTCCTTCCTGCAGCTGTTAGACTGTGCAGCCAGCACTGCTCATAGTAGCCTCACATTTGTATGTCTGTCAATAGTTGTTGCATTGTTTTTTCTGGATTTTTTTCTGTTTTTTTTTTTTTTCTTTTGCATTATGACCATTTGATATGTGCAATAAATGTGTTTCATCTACTTCATAATTCCTCTAATTTAGTATTTATCTTAGGTTTTTATTTTATTATTTAGCTTTGCCTTAGATTACTAATTTGAAGCAAATAAGCAACAATAATAACAACAGCAAATATAGTAATAAAAGCTCAAAAAGCTCGAAAAAACCCTAAGGTTAAAAAACGTATATAAAGTATCAAAAGGTTTTTTGTTTGTTTTTTTGTTTTTCTAAAATAGCGGGTCTAAGGCAGGGAAGCCGCAACAGCTAAAGCCAATTACTGCGGCCCCTATACTATGAATATTAAAAGATAATGCGATTATAACTTATAAAGTAGCTTAAATAGTTAAAAACAACAAGTTATGGGCTTCAGGAGGCTACGTGCAAAGTTACACTTAATACAAATTGTTCTCCATGTCCGTGGATCGTCAGGGTTGTAAGACTGCAAAGATGATGTGTAGTACTTGAGGAGGAGGGACTTGAATGAGGACAGTGTTTGTTTTGGTTGACAGATTTCTTGTGGAAGAATGTTCCAGATCCTTATCGTCCGTATCTTGAACGACTTTTGATATGTAGAAGTTCTACAAAAAGGTTGTTTATATTTAATTCCATCTGTACAGCTCTTGCGATTTCTTGTCGCTTTAGTAGGACTAAGGGCAGATGGCAGGGCTTGTGGGTCAATTTTGGCCAAACCAGAGACGATCTTGAAAAACAGCACCATGTCAAGAAACTCGTGCCAGTAACAAAGGGGAAGAAGATTAGTTTTTATTAATCTTTCCTTGTAACTAACATCACTGATATATGGCAGACCGAGGATATACTTCGTAGCCCTTCTTTGCACTAGTTCGATCCGTCTAATGAGGTCTACAGATTGCGGAGCCCATACTTGTGTTGCATACCCTAAGTGCGGGCGTACGATGGCGAGGTAGATGGTACGTCTCGTACGTTGAGACTTGAGGTATTTTGTAGACCGTCTTACATAGCCCAAGAGCTGGTTGGCTTTCGCACTCTGTATGAGAACTTGTTTCTTCCATGACAGGTCAGTAGTAATCCAAACCCCAAGGTCACGTTCTTCATTGGTTCTCTCAAGATGGGTCTTGTTCATTGAGTAGGGATGGAAGATTTTATTCCTTTTCCTGCTGATGGTCTGCACCTTGCATTTCTTTTCATTGAATGTTAGGCCAGATGACGATGACCATTCACACATCTGCTCAAGATCGTTTTGCAGAAGGGCAGAATCTGTCGGGCTGGAAATTTGTTTCAGCAGTTTGGTGTCATCTGCAAATGCTGCTACTCTAGAAGATGACACTGTCTCAGGCAAGTCATTTACGTAGAGAAGAAATAGCAAAGGACCGAGGATTGAGCCTTGAGGGACACCTGATGTGACAGGTAGAGGAGTAGAAGTGGTCCCCAGGACTGTAACTTGTTGTTTACGGTCGACGAGGTAAGAGTGAAACCAGCTTAGGATGTTGCTACTAAAGCCATATTGATAAAGTTTGTTGATGAGTTGGCAGTGAGAGACTTTATCAAAGGCTTTGGACATATCTAAGTATATGATGTCTATCTGGTTTCCTTGATCGAGTTGTCTACCGATGTCGTTGAGAACTTCAATTAGTTGAGTTGTGCATGACCTACCAGATACAAATCCATGCTGAACAGTGCTGATGATGCTTGTCATGTGATCTCTTATAGCTGTGAATACGCAGCGTTCCATAACTTTAGAGACCAGAGATAATAGTGAAATCGGTCGATAGTTCTCCATATGGTCTTTTTCTCCTTTTTTAAACACAGGAACTACATTAGCTAGTTTCCAGTCGTCTGGTACGATGCCAAGGCTGAGCGATTTGTTAAAAAGGGCACGTAATGAAGGAGCAATCTGATTGGCTGTTTCTTTTAGGAGTCGAGCAGGTATACCATCAGGACCCAAAGCTTTTGAAGGATCAAGATTCTTGAGTGATGATACTACCATTTCCTTGGAGAGCGTGAGAGTGTCTAAGATAGCAAGTGGAAGTTCATTTGTATTGATAGGCTGTAGGTCATTTATGGAGCTTGTGCTGGGATCTGTGGTGAAGACTGAGGTAAAGTAGCGGTTAAAGAGATGAGCTATATTGGTAGGGTTATTTGCCTTGAGTCTAGTGTTGTTGTCAGAGGCCATTGACATTGTCTGCGGGAAATTGCTTGACTTGACTTTCAGCTTTAGTAGAGACCAGAAGCATTTGGGATTGTTCTTCAGTTCTCTGTCAAGTGAGCCAAAGAACTGTTCTCTACTCTCTTTTAAGAGAAGCTTTACTGCTGAACGCTGTCTCCTGAATTTCTCCTTGAGATGGTCTGTGGGAGAGCGAATAAGTTGGCGTTGAGTGCTTGCTTTCTTCTTGATGGCATGAAGAATCTCGCCAGTTATCCAAGGAGGACTATTTCTGTCTATGATCTTTTTGGATGGCACGTACTTTTCAACAGCTTCTTGGAAGGCATTTTTCCAGTTATTCCAGTCATCGTTGATGTTTCCTTCTGCGGAGATAGTGTTAGACAGATTCGCTTTCTGTAAGTAGGAACGAAGGCCATCGAAGTTAGCATTGCGATAGTCGTATACAGATCTTTTGTGTTTTGGCGGTCGAGGAACTGACGCCAGCAAGTCGAAGAGTATGATGCAGTGATCCGTAAGAATACCTCCATCCTCAGGAGACAAGATTTCACAAATGCTAACCTTTTCCGGCGTGTTCGTAATAACGAGGTCAAGCGTGTTGTTTCCTCAAGTCGCAGCAGAGTTCATTTGAGTCAAGAAGTAGTCATTAAGAAGTTCTAGGAATGCAATCTCGTCAGAGCCAGTGGTGTTTTCTTGGGTTTCCCAGGAGATGTTTGGAAGATTAAAGTCACCCGCAATAACCATGTTGTCATATGAATCAGAAACTTTCCCCAAGAGGCGGTTAAATTCCCCAAACCAAGTTTGGTCTGCATTTGGAGGTCTGTAACATGAGCAAATCAGGGACTTGGAGTTGGAAGAACTTGTGACTTCAACCAGGACGATTTCCAGAGTGGTGTCGATATCGATGTGCCGAATGTTTTTGAATGAATCAGTTTTTAACGCTATCAGTACGCCACCACCTCTGGCGTCTCTGTCCTTCCTGAAGATCTGGTAATTAGGCTCGGGAAGAATTTCCTTGTTTTGGATGTCCTTGTGCAACCAGGTTTCGTTAACACAGACTATATCACAGTCTTCTGAATAGACAAAGTCTTGAAAGCGATCCATGTTGCTAACTGGTTGTAGGCCAGGGCCTAACTTATTAATGCTTTTAAGGCTTCTAGCATTAATACACATGCATTTGTATGCAGCGTTTTTTGTTTGAAGCCGCCACCGATGGTCCAGGGTTGGTAGATATGTCACCAGCCAGAAGGATAGATAAAAATATATGAAGGCATGAACGGGTAAAACATAATCCATGACGGTGTGATGGCGGGAAGTTGAGTTTTATTTGCGACGAGTCAAGAGATATGATCCAGATGTTGCTGACTTTTGATGGAAGATTTGCTAACTCAGGAGAGATAATCAAATCTGAGTTTGTTGAGGCATCGTGATAATTGTCAATACCAGCCAAAAGGTATTTGGCATGTGAGAATATTAGGCAGATATATAATAAGCTGGAGCCAAGATGGTGCAGAGACTTCGGCATCGCCATATTTGTGATGTGTGTGATACCTTCAGCTTCACTGCCGCAAACTACAGAGCCACCTACTACATTTTTTTTTTTTTAGCCAGCTACTTCAGATTTTCCAGAGAACCCTGATGAATGATTTGCACTGTCACTGTCTCCTTAACTGTCCATTAGCCTGATAATCCTGCTTTTAAACAGATAAATTAGCTGAAGGTAGAATAAGTTTGTAAAGTGGCAGTCCTTTAAGAGAGTCTCGTGGGTTTTCAGTGCGTGGCCTGTGGCCGGGCGGGCCGGGGATTTCAGTCCCAGTTGGAGGTCTGATGTGTTTCAGATCCGGTTTGTGCAGTGAGCTGGCGATGCAGCAGCGAGTCCTCAATTTTACAGTTTAACTTCAGTTTCTCCCTTTCTGTCTTCTTTTCTTGAAATCCATAAAAAGTCCAAGAATTTCCTCACAAGTTGTTTCCTGATGTTTCTTATTTCATATAAACATCTGTTTTTCTGATTTTGTCTCACTATTAGGCTAATTTATCCTTTTTTTTCAGGAACTCATGTTAGTTCTGACTCACTGGAACCCTCTCTCTCCACTCTTTCTCTTTCTCAGTGGTTCGGTTCGGGCGGGTTCCTATATATCTAACTTCCACAACCTTCAACACATTTTTAGACTTTTTAAACATTATATAAAACGCCAAATTACCATGACGACTTCACTATAAGGGGGAGAATAGCAAAGCCAAACTAGCCCGGTGACTAGCTTTAGCAAACTTGACTGACCAAGGGATTATTTATTGTTGTTTTTTTTTGTTTGTACATCACTGACTAGTTCATATATTATGTAGCTGTGTTATTTAGTACCGTAAAAACTATTAACGTAGCTCAGTTAAACACATTAGCATCTCCATAGCTTCCTAAAACTAATGTTGCTAGCTTAGCGTCACATCAACCATAAACATACATGCATAAAACAATAATTTAACATTTTATACTCACAATAGGAAGCTCATATCTATCACCAAATTTATCAAATTACTCAAACGCTACTATAACTGTTAAGATAATCGCAAACGGATCTCTCTCCCTCAGTGGCTCCCTCTAACACACCTCTCTCTCCTGACACACCTCAGAGGTGTCAGTAAAGGCATTGAGAACGACAGTGCTAGCCAAACTACAAACATGGCCACTCAGAACTACAATGCTGAAAGAGCACAGCGCTCTCTGTCACCGGCTTATTGAAATCAGTTGTCGTTCATTCACAACTCATTAACCACACTACTTAAGCCTCTCTCACACACACCTTTAGTGCGAAGTATCATTCTGGGTTTTCCAGTCCATACCAAGCCTTTCTATCTCTGCCTAACTATTATTTCTGACCCTCTCTATCTCTCTTTGTTTACATCCTTTGTCTTCTGTATTGCACTGTTTGCCGATCGACTGACCCTTGCTTGACTTCTGACCATGGTTCTCGTTTTGCATTCTGGCTTTGTTTCAAGTTTGCTCCCCACTCTCCCCAGCACATACATCTGTAAGTGCCTACACTCTGACAAGATACTTCGCCTACCATGGATGCAGCAGAAGAGGCAAAGCAAACTGCATTGAATGCTCAGGGATGTATTTTAGGACAACATCAACAAATGCTTGCAGACCTCAACACCCGGATGGTGCAACTTGCAGCTGTGATGTCAGAGGCCCTCCTAACACGTCCTGAGATTTCTCCTAGTCCCACAATACAACTCCCCATTCCAGAAAAATATGCTAGGAATACTCTTGCTTGTAAGGGGTTCTTACTTCAGTGCTCCATGTACTTCTCTACCATGCCTAACCTCTCTGATGAAAACAAGATTGCTAAATTTCTTTCATTTCTCACTGGCAAAGTACTATAGTGAGTGAGCACTGTATGGAAAAATGGTGGTGAGTACATGACTTCTTATGAACAACTTCAAGTTGTTCAAAAGAGTGTGTGAACATGAACCCAAGGGAATTGAAGTCGGTGAGACTCTGCTCGCCATCTCACAGGGTTCAGGAGGAGTTGCTGAATATGCTCTAGACTTCAGAATGCTAGCGGCAGCTAGCAGATGGAATGACCTGGCTCTGAAAGTGGTGTTTCACCAAGATCTTTATCCAGAAATTCTCAGTGAACTGGCGTGTAGAGATGAGCAACTAATGCTGGACTTCCTCATTGATCTAGCAATACGATTGGATCATTTGCTGACCAACCGGCCCTCGCACAAGGAGAACTCCAAACCAGTCCAGCCCTCTGAGGACGCCACATCTATGGAGGTTTCTCACACCCATCTGAAACGATCTGAACATGAAAGAAGGAGGAAAGAGGGTCTTTGCTTCTACTGCGGGAGTTTAGAGCACCATATCAACCAGTGTCCTATCCGTCCGTCTCACATCAGCCCAGTTGAAAACTCAGCTCACACGATGAGTCCAGTGAAAAGATTTAATGCACAGTCATTTAAAGTACCTGTATTGTTAAAATTGATATCCTCCACACATGTCCTGTCTGCTTTTGTTGACTCAGGAGCAGAGGGGAACTTCATCAGCAGCATGATCGTCCAGAAGTTTGACCTGTCCACAACCCCTCTGCAGAGTCCACTCAGCATCAGGACCGTCGATGGAGGACCAATAGTTGATGGTCGCATCACCACTTGTACCGCTCCTGTTCACATTCAGGTGGGAGCACTCCACTCTGAACTCATTTTCCTTCTATATGACCACCACTGTCAATCATGACATCATTCTTGGTTACTCCTGGATACAGCTTCATGACCCACTTATCTCATGGCAGAACAAGGAAGTTCTTCAGTGGTCACGCACCTGTTTTCAGAACTGGCTCTCACGTCTCCAACTCAGTCTTTCCTCCACCTTGGTTTAGAGTCCATAATCTGATAACATGGAGAATGTTCCTGAGTGTTACCTGGACTCGAGAGAGCTCCATAGCAAGGAGAAAGCCTGAAGGCTACCACTGAACTGGCCTTATGATTTGTGCCATCGATCTTCTACCAGGCACATCACCTCCACGTGGTCCCATCTATCCCCTTTCTAAAAAAGGAACTCTCTGCCATGGAGGAGTACATCCAAGAAGCCCTCAAACAGGGTAACATACATACATCTAAGTCGCCAGCATCGGCAGGTTTCCTCTTTGTGGAAAAACAAGGTGGTGGTCTCTGGCCCTGCATAGACTATAGAGGACTGAACCAAGTCTCTGTCAAATATCCCTATCCTCTTCCTCTTTTTCTTTCTGCCCTTGAACAACTTCAATCCCCTAAGATCTTCTCCAAGCTTGACCTACGCAGTGCCTACAGTCTAATCAGAATCAAGAAGGGTGATGAATGGAAGACCACCTGCAGCACAACTGCTGGCCATTTTGAGTACAAGATAATGCCCTATGGCCTTTCTTCAGTGCCAAGCATGTTCCAGTGCTTGATCAACAACATGCGACGGGACATGCTAGGCAAGTTTGTGATCATGTATATCAATGATATCCTGATTTACTCTCACAATGAGTAGTCATTTGGAATATGTCAGAGCCATCCTCCAACATCTACTGGTCAATCATCTCCACATGAAAGCAGAGAAATGTGAATTTCATCAGAATCAAATATCCTATTTGGGCTACATCATTAGTGCAGGAGACAGCATGGATTCCTCCAAGGTATCTGCAGTCACGTCCTGGCCAGTTCCTACATCCATAAAGGAGCTTCAACATTGCTTAGGCTTTGCCAACTTCTACCATTGCTTTATTAGAGACTTCAGCACAATTGCTGCTCCCCTAACGGCCCTACTCAAGAAGGGACCCAAGCATCTCCAGTGGAACCCTTTGACAGAGGAGGCTTTTTATCGGCTCAAGAACACCTTCACCTCTGCCCTGGTCCTACAGCATCCTGACCCGACCAAGCCATTCACGGTCAAAGTTGATGCCTCTGACACAGGAGAAGGAGGAGTCTTGTCCCAATGCTTTGGCAAGAGACACAAGCTTCACCCAGTGGCCTTTTTCTCTAAGAAATTCACCTCTAAAGAAAGGAATTATGATATCGGGAACAGAGAACTGCTCGCTATCAAACTAGCTCTCAAAGTGTGGAGACACTGGCTAGAGGGAGCCATGCACCCCTTTGTGATACTGATCCATCATAAGAATCTCAAATATCTCAAGAAGGTCAAAAGATTGAACCCACATCAAGCCAGAAGGGCACGCCCCTTCACATGTTTTAATTTCACTATCTCCTTCTGCCCAGGATCAAAGAATACCAAAGCAGACACCCTATCTAGCACCTTTGACTTGTCATGTTAGGACTCCATAACTCACCCTGCTATCTTGCCCAACTGCTTCATCCAATCTATCACTTGGGACTTGGATCAAGAGATAAAGAACTCCCAACCATGGACAAGCCCAATTGGTCTTCCACCAGGCCTTCTTTACGTCCCAAAGCACCTCCGAGGATGACTCATTACTTGGGCTCACACATTTCCCACCACAAGACATCCCGGCAGTCAACAAACTCATCAAATGCTTACAAGGAGCAAATACTGATGGGAGAACATGCTTACAGAAATTAACCAATTCATCGCCTCCTACTCTGGGTGTGTCCAGGTAAAAATCCCACAAACCTCTCCCACTGGTAAGCTTTGTCCCCTCCCAATACCTCAAAGACCTTGGTCCTGTCTAGCTATCGATTTCATCACAGACCTCCCTCCCTCCCTCCCAGGGCAATGCCACCATCATCGTGACAATTGACAGATTTTCCATAGCTCTGAAACTCATCCTGTTACCTGGCATCCCATGCCACTCCAAACAGCTGAACTGCTCTTCCAACAGGTGTTCAGGTTCTATGGCATCCCTGAGGACATAATCAGCGACCGGGGTACCCAGTTTATCTCATGCTTATGAACCTGTTTTATGGAACAGTTAGGAGTTTCAGTGAGTCTCACATCTGGCTATCATCCCCAATCTAACGGCCAAATGGAATGGGCCAACCAAGAAATTCAATGCTTTTTAAGAATCTTCTGTATGAGGAACCAGGGGGACTGGTCTTGATTCCTTCCATGGGCTGAGTATGCTCAGCTCACTCACTAAAACACTACACAACTAACACCATTTCAGTACATACTCCATAACCAACTGCCCCTGTTCCACTGGGATGATGCACTAGCACAGGTACAAGCAGTGGAGGACTGGTTCTCTTGTAGCCAAGCCATATGGGAGGAGGTACATCAGTGCAATGTTAAAGCCAAATACAAGGAATATGCAGATAAGTGCAGAAGCCACAACCCAGATTTCTCTCCAGGTGACAGAGTATGGATATCCACAAAAAACCTCAGGGAGCCCAACACCTGTCAGAAGTTACTGCCATGTTACATTGGCCCATTTAAAGTACTTCGGTGTATCAACAACATCTCGTACAGGGTATAACTTCTTCTTCACTGCCTGATATCCCTCTTGTTTCATGTTTCCTGTCTGAAACCTGCACTTCTGGGCCCTCTTGCTGAGAATGCTCAAGTCCAAGATCACCCACCGCTAAGCCTAGAAGGTGAGCACATAAACAGAATACTTGATTCCAGATGCAGGTCAAGTAGAGTATCTGGTAGACTGGGAGGGCTATGGACCTGAGAAACGAAGATGGGTGGGAGCCAAGGACATTTCTGGACCTTCTGCTTAAGCAAGAGTTTCATGCATAACACCCTGACAAACCTGCACCTAGGGGAAGAGGGTGCCCCAGGAAGACTTTAGATCCCAGAGGGAGCTCTTCAGGGTTGGGGAGTTCTGTCAGTAAAGGCATTGAGAATGACAGCACTAGCCAAGCTACAGACATGGCCACTCAGAATTACAACGCCCAAAGAGCACAGCGCCCTCTGTCACCGGCTTATTGAAATCAGCTGTCATTCATTCACAACTCATTAGGCTCATACAGCCTCTCTCACACACCTTCAGTGTGAAGTATTGTTCTGTGTTTTCCAGTCCATACCAAGCCTTTCTTTCTCTGCATGACTCTAGTGTTTCTGACCCTCGCTATCTCTCTTTGTCTACAGACTTGTCTCTTCTGACAAGTATGGCCCTGTTTGCCGATTGACTGACCCTTGCCTGCCTTCTGACCATGCTTCTTGTTTTGCAATTTGGCTTTGTTTCAAGTTTGCTATATGTCCGTAAGTGCATGCACCCTGCATATACAGGGCTCGAAACTCGTGGTGGTCCGGTCACCCAAGGCAACTTAAGTTGTCATTTGGCAGGTAATTCCTGTCACAAGCCAGCCCAGCTGGCTAGTTGAAAATAAAAAATATATATGAAGTGAAGATTCAAACTAGGGCTGTGCAATATATAAAATATACTTGATATATCTCTGAAAATTCTGTGTGAGATACATATAATTATTATATCATAACTATCAAGTATTTTATGGTCATCTGCCAACTTGCATTTGTTTCGTGTTTGTTTAAAACCTTTTCCGGTGTTTTTCTCCCTGTCCCTCAGGCAGTAACGTGAGAGGCTGCCTAAGGGTAAA
>JAODJS010000026.1:9924681-9936731 GCA_027576325.1 Sciades assimilis | reverse complement strand
AAACAGCCAGCATAAACACAGCACTGAACTCCCTCGGTAGATAAAAGGGTCTGCACTTCACCATCAGCACTTCAATGCCCACACAACAGTGTTTTTCAAGCACCTGTACATCCGTACACCATCTGTTGTTAACATATACACACACACCGCCACCTTTGTTTTTACCGGAAGCAGATGTGCGGTCTCCACGTTGCATGGAGTGGGTCTGTAGTTCAATGGCAGGATCTGGCAGGCTTGCAGTAGTCCAGGTTTCCATAAAAAAATCAGGGCACAACACTCTCTGATCTCACATTGAGGTGTTATCCTGGATCTACACTGGCATCACAAAAATATCTGAGACAGGCAGCGATGACAATTTAATAGCTTTAGCACATTCTTTGTTGATGGGTAGCATCAAGTAAATCTTACAAAACCAAGACTTTCACCCCTAAGGGGCCCCCCTCCTCTCTCTCTTTGTCTGAATCTCTGGTAGAGAGAACATTGTCGCTTTGATTGCTGTGTGGCTACAGGCTGTCCTCAGGCAACTTGAATATTTGAGCAAGAGCATACAGTAAATAATACCATCTAAAGAAAAGAGAGATGAAAATTAAATGTCAATCTAATGACAATACCCAACTTTTTCATGGGTAGAAATGTCTGTAGAAATTAAGCAGATCCTCCAATCCAAAAAAGAGAACAGACAAAGGATAAGAAGTTTGTCCAGTTTAACACATTGCATTTTTTTTTTTCCATTCCTTGCATAATTAGAATATCAGAAATAAACATCTCACAAAACTAGAGAAAGAACAGAGGATAAGATCTATCTAGGGCCCATTTTTATGGCTAGCCCTCTTATAATTTATTCCCTTATCATTGACCTCCAACTTCCTTAGCAGTCATGCACTTCTGCCATCCCCCCTTCTTTAATCTTCTCCCAAATGAGAGCTGACATGTATGAAATATGCATGCTCTTCATCAAACACACTATTTCATTCAGAGTGCCCTCAGAACAGGGTGTTGGTCACATAATCTCCTTTGTAGCGGAGGAACGGGTAACTGTCACCATGTTTGGCTCCAGGCTAAGAAGTGTGTGTGTGTGTGTGTGGGGGGGGTGTCTTGAGTCATGCAGAATGCATGAAAGGACTGAACAAGGTCTTCAAAGGCAACATGGTACTTCTGATTTCTCAGAGTGAATGTGTCATGTGATTGAGGCAGTCTGAAAAAGTTATTTTTGCATTGATGTTAATAAATTTCATAAATTAAAATCAATACTTGCTTTGAGTCACTGAATATACAGTGCACTCTATAGACATGCATGGTTGAAAGAGGATAATACCATGCACTGCAGTATGAGGCACAAAATTGTGATATTGCTTGTTCTGGTAATATACCATAAGTTTCTTTCATAGTTCTACCTAAATTTGTAACTTTTTTTTGCTCAGAAGGAAGAACCATGCATTAAGCCCCTTTGACAGTAACATTTAGAAAGGGGTTCAATCTTAAAAGGAAACAAGTATTCTTTATGCGATACTTTGAACAGAAAATACATTAAATCTGGTTCTAAAATGTCTGAGGTCTGAGACAATAGCATATGATCACACTTTTTAATGTTTGTGTTAAAGAATTTCTCAGATGGATGACTTGTATTCATTGAATAATTGATTTACTTGAAGGAGAGATGGAAGGATTAATTGATGGATGAGTGGATGGATGCATGGGCAATTTAACGAATTATGTTTTAAAGATTTAATATTTTGTTTGATTCACTGGGTGGATGGATGGATGAAGAGATTATCTGATGGATGTATTACTGGATGGGTGAATTGATGGGTAGATGGGTGAAGGAATTAATTGATGGATGGGTGGATTGATTGGATGGATGAAGGCACTATCAAGGGGTAGGTGGGTGGATTGGTTTAATGGATGGATGGCTCAAGGTCTAGAGGTGGGAATGTTAAAGGGGCTAACCCAATGGTGATCAATAAATCTGCTCACTGGTCCAGAATTATTATTCCTGTAACATGATCAGAGTTACTATTCCAAAAGAAACATGAACATATTTGGAAACCATAGATTTGTTCAAATATACATTTGGCCTGGCTTCACAATAGATGCATATATGGCCTGAGCTCTTACCGTCCAAAGATGGTAGGAAGTGAGGAAGGTAGGGAAGGGTTTCTGGTGGATTTTGGTAGAATAAATGGGTAAACATGATTTGGTTATTCTTTAAATACAAAGAACCCTGAAAAAAAAAGGTGATCATTATCAGTAAATTAGCTGAGAATGCCCTGACTACAAACATGGACACCTCAAACTACAATTCCCAAGTCTCATAGTGCCCTCTGTCTCCCAATTATTTAACTCAGCTGATACTCATTTCCCTAATCACCGCACTCCCTGTTTAAGCCTCTCAGGATACTTTGCCACCATGGATGTAGTGGAGGAAGCGAAATAGACTGCAATAATGCTCAGGGACGCCTTCTAGGAGAACATCTGCAGATGCTAGTGGACCTCAACACACGGATGGTGAAACTAGCTTCTGTGATGTTGCAGGCCCTCCTAGCATGTCCCGAAGGTCCTCTGAGCCCCACACTGCAAAATCCAGCTCCAGAAATATTCGCTGATGACACAAATGTATGTAAGGGTTTCCTGCTACAATGTTCCATGAATTTTTTGCTACCATGCTTCACCTGTCTGATGAACATAAAATTGCGAAGCTCCTCTCTTTTCTCATGGGCAAAGCACTCCAATGGGCCAGTGCTGTTTGGAACCAAGGAGAGGAGCAAACGAAGTTTTATGAGCAGTTTCTCATCCAATTTAAGTGTCTTTGACTATGAAACCAAGGGAATTGAGGTAGGAGAAAGCCTTCTCAATATTTCTCAAGGCTTCGGGAGCATGGCTGAATACGCCCTGGACTTCAGGACACTGGCAGCAGCCAGTGGGTGGAATCATCCAGCCCTGAAAGCTGTTTTTCATCAAGGCCTGCATCCAGAAATTCTCAGCAAGCTCACCTGCAAAGATGAAGAGTGTATGCTGGACTCACTCATTAATGCTAACAATTCACCTGGATCATCTATTGACACCACGCCCCTCCATTCAGGAAAGTGTTCAACTGGTTCAGTCATCTGACAGCAGTTCACCCATGAAAGTGTCATGTGCTTGACTGTCATGGTCTGAACATCTCAGGAGGAAAGAGGAGGGTTTATGCTTTTACTGCAGGAGCACCAGACACCAGCTCAGGCAGTGTACCATCTGCCCATCCTGTACAGCAGTCCCAGCATGGACTGGGAGTCCAACACGAACTTTTAATTTCAAATAATTTAAGGTTCCTGTACTGTTAAATTTGTCAGATGCCACACCAGTACTTTCTGCTTTTATGAACTCAGGAGCAGAAGGGAACTTTGTCAGCAACTCAGTTACACAGTGGTTTAACCTGTCAATCACTCTTCTCCAAAGCACACTCAGCATCCAAGCTATTGACGAAGGACCCATAGAAAAGGGTCATCACTAAATGCACCACTCCCCTTCACATGCAGGTGGGGGCATTGCATTCAGAACTCATCTCTCTATATATCATTGCTACAGAAAACCAATTACATTGTCCTTGGTTACCCTTGGCTACAACTTCATGACCCCTTTATCTCCTGGCAAAATAAAGAAATATGCCAGTGGTCACCAGCCTGCTTCCAAAGTTGCATAGCTCAACCACAAGTCAAAATTTCATCAAGCTCAGTAGAAAGCCTTCAACCGAATAACCTTGACAATGTCCCTGAGTGCTACCTGGACATCAAGGAAGAGTTTAGCAAAAGAAAAGCCTGTGGGTTACCATCTCATCATCTGTATGACTGCATGATCAACTTGCTGCCAGATATGTCACCACCACGAGGCAGCATTTACCCACTCTCCCAGAAGGCACATGCAGCTAAGGAGGAATATATTCAGGAGGCTCTCAAACAAGGTTATATCTGACCTTCCAGATCTCCAGGCTCAGTAGGATTCCTCTTTGTGGAGAAACAGGGTGGCAGTCTCCAGCCCTGCATTGACTAAATAGGGCTTAATCAAGTCTCAATAAAGTATCCATACCATCTTCCACTGGTTCTGCCAGCTTTGGAACAACTCAGGTCTGCAAAAAGAGCTCAACTTATGCAGCTCTTATAATCTCATAAGAATCAAAAGGGGCGATGAGTGGAAGACCACTTTCAGCACTACCAACGGTCACTTTGAATACCAGGTAATGCCATATGGCCTTTCTCCCAGTGTCTAATAAATGACATGCTATGGGACATGCTAAGCAAATACGCCATAGTGTATATTGATGACATCCGCATCTACTCTTCAGATGAAGCAACCCACATGGATCATGTTCGAGCTGTTCTCACTCACCTGTTCAAGAACCACCTGTACGTCAAAGTGGAGAAATGTGAATTCCATCAGAGATGTATCTCCTTCTTAGGCTATGTCATCAGTGCTGAAGGGGTTAGCATGGACTCATACAAGGTTTCAGCAATCACATCCTGTCCCATTCCCAAGTCCATCAAGGACGTCCAATGTTTCCTGGGCTTCACCAACTTCTATTGTCACTTTATTAGGGGCTTCAGCATGGTCACCGCTCCCTTAACCACCTTGCTCAAGAAGGGTCCCAAGCGGCTCCAGTGGAACCCCGCAACAGAAAAGGCCTCTGAATGTTTGAAGCAAGCTTTCACCTCTGCTCCGATATTACAGCACCCCAACCCATCAAAACCTTTCATCCTTGAGGTTGACACATCAGATACTGGGGTAGGTGCCATCTTGTCTCAATGCTTAGGAGAGAAACTGAGAACTCATCCTGTAGCCTTCTTTTCCAGGAAACTTGCATCTGCTGAAAGGAATTATGATGTGGGGAACAGAGTTGCTTGCCATAAAATTAGCCCTTGAAGAATGGTGACACTGGTTAGAGGGAGCTACTCATCCATTTATCATCCTCACGGACCATAAAAAACCTGGAATACCTCAGAAAAGCAAAGAGATTAAACCCATGCATTTTGATTTCACCATATCTTTCTGCCCAAGCTCCAAGAACACTAAAGCTGATGCACTATCTTAAGTCTTTGCCATGCCTCATCAGGACACAGTCACACACTCCATTCCTCCTCAGCAGTGCTTTGTACAGTCCATCATCTAGGATGTAGATAGGGAGATAAGGAACTCACAATCTCTGACCCTATCCCACAGTCTCTCACTGGGGCTATTATATGTACCAAAGCACCTCAGAGATAAACTCATCACCTGTGGTCATGCATCTCCCACCACCCTGGCAGCCAATGCACCCACCAGTTGTTAAAGAACAAATATTGCTGGGAGAGCATGATCACTGATATCAACCACTTCATTGCTTCATGCTTCATGTATGACCAAGCCAGAGTTCCCAGAACTCCAAGAGCAGGCAAACTCTGTCCACTCCCTGTACCCCAGATACCCTGGTCCCATAGAGCCATCAACTTCATCACTGACCTCCCCCCTCTCAGGGGAGTACTACCATAATGGTGATCATCAACTGCTTCTCAAAAGTTCTAAGACTCCTCCCATTACCTAGCATCCCCACAGCTTGTCAAACCACAGAACTACTATTTCAGCATGTGTTCAGATCCTATGGCCTGCCTGAGAACATTGTCAGCAATCTGGGCCCTCAGTTCATCTCACAGTTTCATGGCGAGACTGGGGGTATCTGTGAGTATCATGTCTGGATATCATCCATAATCAAATGGCCAAGTGGAAAGAGTCAGTCAATCAAGAAATTCTATGCTTCTTAAGGATTTTTTGCATGTGTAACCAGGGGGACTGGGCACAATTACTCCCATGGGCCAAGTGTGCACAGAATTCCCTTAAACACTCCGCAACACAGTTGACACCATTCCAGTGCATACTTGGCTACCATCCACCTTTGTTCTCTTGGGATGACACGCCCAGCCAAGTACAATCAGTAGAGGATTGGTTTTCACACAGTCAGACAATATGGGAAGAGGTCCACCAATGTCTTGAAACAGTCAATGACCAATATAAGGAGTATGCAGATAAATATTGGGCAAACAATCCAGACTTTTCACCAGGTGACAGAGTATGGGTCGTAATAAGGAACCGAAGGGAACCTAACACTTGTAGAAAGCTCCAGCCATGATACATTGAACCATTCAAGGTCCTTCATCAGATTAATGAGATATCTGACCATTTTTGGAAATCCCCCCTCACAGTAGGTTAGCACCCACATTTCACATCTCCAGTCTAAAACCTGCCATCCCAGGGCCCCTTGCTGAAAACACACCAGTTCAGGAGCACCCAGCTCTCAACATTGAGGGAAAACCCATCTATCAGGTAAATACGATCCTCAACTCCAGACGAAGAGGAGGACAAACTGAGTACCTGATAGAATGGGAGAGTTACAACCCTGAAGAACAGACCTGGGTCACTGCCAAAAACATCCTAGACCCGCTGCTCATGCAATAATTCCATACTCAACACCATGACAAACCAGCACCCAGAGGTAGGGGTCATCCCAAGAAGAATGTAGCTCCCAGAGGGAGCTACAACTCCCAAGTCTCACAGTGCCTTCTGTCTCCCAATTATTGAACTCAGCTGACATTCATTTCCCTAATCACCACTCTCCCCATTTCAGCCTCACACATGCCACTTCTGCGCGAAGTATCATTCTGCTCATTTCAGTACATGCCTTGTTTCTCTGACTGCCCATTGTTCTCTGGCTCTTTTCTTGCCCTTTCTCATTTTTGCCCTTTATCTCATCTCTACCGAGTTGTTCACCTGTCACAGACCCTTGCTAGTCTCCGACCACAATTTCTGTCACTCATTTTGGCTTCATTTACAATTTGTTTCTTGTTTTTTTTTTTCTACACATACATCCATAAGTGCCTGCACTCTGAGAATTATGTTGTGTTTGTGTCCCCCTGGTTGAGATATCAGTATCATGAGAATAACAGAGAGATTGTCAATCACTTCCATTCAGTGTATATTTATAACCTCTAAGCAATCAGGTTCTGGTTGATGTTACCCATGGTGGTGGGGTTGCATTGCTAAAGGCTCTGAAGTAGCAGTATGAGCAGATTTTGTTCCAAGATTATCCATTTTCAAAATCACCTTCGCAGACCTGAATGCTGCAGATGGAGCTTTCTGTGACTGGGATAACACCTTCACCTAAGCAGACCAAGAAGTTAGTCTTCTAACAAGAGATCCAGACCAGACTAACCCAATCCCAGATAATGCACACTTCTATCCAACAATGTTTTACACAATGTGTAAAATCAAATTTATACGTGTAAAATTTGTCTCAATAATGCAATAACAAGCTACAGGCATCCTCACTGAGATAGAAATTGTGTAAGCTGTGCTACCTGGTATGAAACTATGCCCTAATATAAATAGAGTGGATGAGAGATGGATGTTGATACAATTGTTACTTGGTGACTAAGTGAAACACAAGACAAGGAGCAACTGTTCATTATCAGAACTAAACAATGGTAAAGTGCACCAATACACATACTAGGCTTTGTAACCAGAGACTTTGGCATTTGTATTTTTAAATAAGCTGGAGGTGCTGATAGGATGAATGTGTTAATTGGGGAAGGTGGAGGTTGGGTGTTAAATGTGCAATGCTGGTGACTGCTGTGTTATTGAACAGAGGAAAGAAAATTTAGGTTTGGTGTGGTGTTTAATAATTAGCCCCAGGTGACCTATGCTGTGCAGTAATTGTGTGATCGATTGCACAGCTTTTGTTTGTGTAATAGAGGCAAAGAGTGGGAGTAAACACTTCCAGTACCAAGCAAATAAGGTCTCACCCCATGCACATTCGTCCACCCACAGGTCAATGTGATAGAGACACTAGCAATGCCTCAAACTATAATCATCATTAATGAAGGACTGCAAAGGAAGTGTGATTACACAACCATCACTTATTTCTCTCTCTGAGCAAAGGGGTCATTTCTGTGTCTCCTTCTTTAGAAACTCTTCATTTTCCATGATTTCAGCAGGTCCTGTCTTCTTATTTCTCCATGGATGGATTTAATTTGATCAATTGGAGAACCATGATCTGTTTCTTCTTTGGTCCAAAGATTTTGCATTCATTGGACTAATCCCTTGTTCAAGTCCTTTATTGGACCTGATATGGACTATAAATGTGCTCGATGACCAAGTATGATGGGTGCGATGCTCACATTCTCCAGTTCCCTCATATCGATCCTCCACTGTTATGTCCTATCAATACCTCCTTGTGTGTAATATAACTGTCTGTCTCAATGATACGTTTATTAACAGGATAGGATGAATAACACAATTCCTTTGTGGGCCAATTAAATTCAGAGTAAGGAAACGCTCCTGTAGCCTTTTCTGTGTAATCTTGACTATACGACTAATCAAGTTAAAAACATGAGTGGATGAGGAAGGCTGGAAGTGTGTTTTGCTTTCACTGCCTCATTTGTGTAATTGTGGCATACTTGCATGAACCTGCATTGCAACTTGCCAGTCTAATTGATGTGCTTTTAAATTTTGTCAGGCACCATGTCCCAGGAGTGAAGAGGGATGGAAAGTAAAGACCAAGAAAAAAGACAGAGACGGCGTTTGAGAAGAATCCCTTAATCAGTCTTCAGGGAGTGAGAAATATGACAAGTGGAGTTGTGTTCAGTTATGTGGGCTGTTTTTTTTTTTTTTAAGAAAAAAGCACCATAAGGGCCTCTTGTCTTCACCCAAGACTATGGCCAATTCTTTTTCTATTGAAAAGAGAGAAAACAGTGCTTAGGAATAACGAATCTAGTTATTACAGTACAGATCAAATGCAATGCCTTTGTCCTTAATTGGTTGTGAAACTTTTGATGAACTTCAAAATTTGTTTTTTAAAGGATATCTGAATTGTTTCTTTGGTATGTCCTGTACATTTCTTCAATGCTTGATGCCCTACAACAGAAAGTTTTCATTTCAGAAAAGGTTTCAAATAGACAATTTTGGGAAGCAAGAACCCTTGTGGTGTTTTATGAAATTAGTAAATATTTTTAACCCTTAGGAGTATTCATTTCATGATTTCAGCTCAGCGACACCTCTAATGTGATGAAGTTTTTTAAGACAGACGACTAAAGATTTAAAGTTTAGTGAGATACTTGTTTAGCACCATCTCTCCAGGGCTTTCTCTATGATATATTTAAAAAAAAAAAGACTAGCACCCATTGATAAAATTGTCATATTGCTAAATTGCATTGTTCCATTTGCTCATTTCAATTTGCCATGATATTTAACATGGAGTCATGAAGGTTACTGAGATATAGAAGGTAAGGGACTCATGATTTAGTAAAGTTATTCATTAAATCTCCCTGCATTCTTGTTGTGACATCTTTTAGGAATCACATCCTTGTAGAGGAGCAGTCAGGTTTTGGTAAGCCCAAGTCTTAAATCTTATTGCTCCACCCCCCCACACAGAGACTAAATTGCTATTATTTTACTCTCTATCTGAGACGTTCCTCTACTCTTGCAGAAGAGTATGAGATTTGACAAATGCAAGGAAATAAAATGTAACTTTTGTAGTACTGTGAGATTAATACAATAAAGTTGATGGTCAATTAAGAAATCTTTTATAATGTTAAAGTGATCTAGTTAAAGGCTGTTAGTCTCCAAGTGCCTCTCCATTTAGTAATTGACTTGCACAGAAATTGGTTAACACTAACAGCACAAATGGTTTTGACTCATTTTCGTATTTTTTATGAAATAAATTATTTGATGCTGTAAAGGCTCCCCCACACACATCAGCTTTAAAATAAACTGTATAGATGACTTGCGTTTTTTCATACAATACAGAACAGTGATGATGGGGTACCTTGTAGGCAAAATCATGTTATACACACGTGCCTAACATTTTACTGTCACCAAATGGTATAAATAGTATAAATGCTTTTGACTTTGGAAAATTGTTTTTAATAGCTATGAAGAAGAGCTTGCATCTGCTGGTCATCCTGCTTTCAAACAATTGACTTTCAAAATGGCATTTGTATTAGGGATGGAGTAAACCTATCATTGGCCATGTATTCTATACTAAATCAAAAACTATTGAGCTCTGTGATGGACTGGAATCCCATCCATTCCTCTCTCACACCCATTATTCCTGGGGTAGGCTCCAGATCTACTATGACCCTGACCAGGACAAGACACATCATATCCATCATTTTAGCATGTCTTTCAAAGGCATATTAGCACCGCTTGATAAAACAGGAGATGAGGGCTATTTTTCCACTCACCCAAAGATAACTGAAGAGAAAATGATGTGACATTACGGTAAACACCTGCAGCCCTTGTAATCAGGGCATGTGGTGCTTGTTGCATTGTCCTGCAGATAATAGGAATAAGCAAAGATGTGAATGATCTGTGTGTGCTGGGCTGACGGGGCCATTTATGGATAGGCCACCTGCTATTGCAGCCAGCCTAAGAGTCCGCTCCATTTTCAGATGGCCATTAGAGAGCACAGCTATTTGACACATTTTGAGAGATGCAATTTCACAGATGCACTCACTTACACTTGAATACTGACAGGCTCCTTGTCCTCTGAGTGGCTGTCATCAGGTTCTATTAGTGTTTATCGGGATGATGCAGGCCCAGAACCTCCTGGAATACATTAATATTAATGTGTGGTGCATCAATCACAAGTAGAATTCATTGGCAAGCGAAAAAGACAAAAGTTGTATGGATATCCATGGAGAGACTGAGTGAAATGGTGCCTGTGGCAAATATGGAGCAATACAATAAACTGAAATCCAATTACTCATGGTTCACTCAACAAATTAGAAAAAATATATATATTTACCATGATACTCTTCATGTGGTAATTTTTTAAGCCAATAGTATTGTCTTGGAATAATTGTTTATTTGTTTTTATTGGATATAAATATGGTTATGTTTCCATTGGGTATAATCATGACTTGCTTTTGTCACCATGCATCTTCTTTTTTTTAATATTGGTGACTTATTTTTAAAATATACCGTAATACCTTGTAATTGACTCATCACCAAAATAAGGTTAGGAGAAAGTGCTTTGCTTTAAACAATCTGAAAAAAAGAGAACCTGACATGAACTGGTCTTGTTGTTCCTTTTGCCCAGTATTCCTGAGATAGACTCTGGATCCATCTGGATAAAATAGGAAAGTGGAAAGAAATGTGTGTATCTTATTGCTCAGTGCTCGCTGAATTGAAATGCTCTTGCATGCAATAGTTTCACTGCACACCAGATTTGCTGCTCCATGTTTATTTATAGATAGATGTTTGTGTGAGCTCATTTCCTGACATCTTGCATCTATTAAAGATCCAGTTTAAAACACCATAAGCCGTTGTCACAGTTTACTTTGTGTTGCATTTGGATGAAGATGCTGTCTGTTTTGTTTTGATTGCAATCATGAAATAAGTCCAGATCGCTGCCGTTTCATGGACTGTGTTCATTTGAGCTACAGTGTACCCTAGACTTACATAGGATAGTATTATGTACAGTGGCATGCAAATGTTTGGGCACCCTTACTGAAAATGTTACTGTGAATAGTTAAGTGAGCAGAAGATGAACTGATCACTAAAAGGCATAAAGGTAAAGGTGATACATTTCTTTTCAGCATTTTCTGCAAGATTTGTGTATTTTTTTTTTGTACAAATGGAGAGTGAAAAAAGAAAAGGAACACCATGCAAAAGTTTGGGCACTGTAATACATTTGAGTTCTCAGGTAATTTTTACCAAGGTTCCAGACCTTAATTAGCTTATTGAGCTGTGGCTTGTTAAAATTTGTCAGATGATGCAGATTTTAAAGCTGTATAAATTCTCAGACTCCTCAAACTTGTCCCTAAAATCAATATCCATGGGCTCCTCTAAGCAACTCCCTCACATTCTGAATAAGACAATAATTGATGCTCACAAAACAGGAGAAGGCTACAAGAACATAGCAAAGTGTTTTCAGGTAGCGGTTTCCTCAGATTGTAATGTTATTAAGAAATAGCAGTTAACAGAAACAGTGGAGATCAAGGTGAGGTCTGGAAGATGAAGAAAACTTTCTGAAAGAACTGCTCGTTGGA
>JAODJS010000026.1:7949162-7961460 GCA_027576325.1 Sciades assimilis | reverse complement strand
TGGGCAAGAGGCAGGGTACACCCTGGACAAGTCGCCAGATCATCGCAGGGCTGACACATAGAGACAAACAACCATTCTCACCTACGGTCAATTTAGAGCCACCAATTAGCCTAACCTGCATGTCTTTGAACTGTGGGGGAAACCAGAGCACCCAGAGTAAACCCACACAGACACGGGGAGAACATGCAAACTCCACACAGAAAGGCCCCCGTCGGCTGCTGGGCTCGAACCCGGACCTTCTTGCTGTGAGGTGACAGTGATAACCACTACACCACCGTGTCTCACATATAGTGTATTTCATGAACTATAGAGGCAGGATACACATAACTACATCTCCACACACATGATTTTATTTCTAAAAGCTAAGCCTAAACCTAAAACTAACCTCAACTTCAGTACCAAAAGGAGCCTTTTTAGCTCTTAGTTCTTTAGGTTTAGAAAATTACATAACTATCATTATATGTGGTCACAAGTGAGATTTTTAAAAAAATCTGACAGAATGTGTTATCAATCCAATAGCATCCAATCGGTAAGTCTCCTTGTCTCCATTGTCACTAATAATAATTCTTTTCCATCACAGTAATAAGTAGCTGATTGGCTTGCGTAAGTATTTTTGTTTTAATTCTATCTCCATTTTTATCCATCACACTTTCAAAAGGTCACAACTGTTTACTTGCACTAAACATAAATACTGAAAATGTCTTACTTTCATGATGTGATTTTTTTTCCCAGGCACACGAAACTACATGATAACATTCTCATCTGCGCAGCCAAATTTAGCACCTTGTGTATGTGTTGCATGCACGCTCGATGCCGCCAGTTTGCTTTCTTGCATGCACGCTACTCTTCTTTACATTTGTGGAAGCACGAACACACGAACACAAACAACCCTCGGCTCTACGTCTCTGCGTCTTGCTGTCTCACTCTGCACGTATGTCTCTCGCTCTTTCCTCCCAGCGGTAATGACTCTGTGGTCAAGCCCTGCATTAGCCCTATTAGACCTGACTCCATCCCACTGAACCACTGAAGAGTGTTAAGTCAGCAGGCTCTCGTGCGGTCAAGGGTTCGACCCCAGTGGAAGAGGGAGAAAGAGACCTTGACAATTTTGCGGCTCGAGGCCGTCTTGTTTCTCTTAGTGGTCTGACTAATGAGGGAAAGGCCGAGGCTTAATAAGAGTCCACAACTGAGGTTGGCAACCTTCTAAACCACAAAGGGCTGTCTGTGTCATCTATTAACACATTGAGTGTATACATGTTGACAACGCTCATACGTTTTTCACCTGAATTTTCTGCTGGCACTTTTGTTGTCTTCAAACAGGACAAAAGGAGATTTGACTCATGCATCTGTTTTAGCCGTGGGCATTTCGAGAATAACGCCTACGCTTTTGCCTTGATGCCTCAGCCTTTGATCATTAACTCAATATAACTTGTCTAATGAATACCGAAATCACTGGTTTCTTAGATTGTGTATATTGCAGAGCTTATTTGATCTCTCAAACAAAATTCTTTAAAACACTCTCAAGAAATTAACCTTCTTAACTTCAATTTGGCATTCCACCAGGGGTGAGTATAGGCCTCTTGAAAATATCATACACTGGCCAATTACTTTACTCCAACATGATATGTGTCAAGAAATAAGTTCTAGAGCAACATCTCAGTCTCTTGCCCCTTTGATAATTACCCATCATTATGACGCCATGTTTCTTGCTAAGTTGTAACACCAAGATAACCCTACCTCCTGTTTGCCACTTTATTTGTTCTTTGCCAATGCCTAGAGCAGAAATATAATTGAATTTACACTTTGGCATCTGATAAAAAGTAATCCATCTTTGATACTTTGAAACTGTCCTAATGAAAACAAAAGGTTATAACTAATGCCAATCCACTGGTGCAGCATATCCGGGTGATGCTACATCATCTGTAAATATGACACAAACTTTAGAACTGCTGCATGACTCACATAGACTAATATAACTCCAGGACTGGGTGTTATAAGGACTAAATCTATTTTAGATCAAGCCACAGACTCAGTGACTACTGGTTTGTATTTAGCACATATCACAGTACTATTGAACAGATGACACCGTAGCTTTACATTTGCACACACCAGCAAGCTCACACAGCAATTCAACTCTAATTTAGATTATATCACTTGGTCTATTTGTCAAAAATAGCCCCAAGGTAACAGATGACTTGAGAGAGCTGTTTGTGGTTCAAAAAATCATGAAGCATGGTTCCGGTTTGTTCAAGCATGGGTATTAAAGCGACAAATTCAAAGCAAAATAATAACGATAATAATAAAACTCATAAAAAGAGGTGTTTTGGGTACTCACGTCTCGGCTCTCGTGGCCCATCCACTGTGACTTTGATGGCGCGGTGGTATGTGGCCACTTGTGGGGGTCCAGTGAATACAGTGATTGTCAGAGTAAAACTCTTTCCTGAAATACAGAAAGGAAATGATTTACAATGCATCTCCTGTGGGCAACAAGAGGAAGTGGGTAAGGGTCCTTTATTTACCACCCATCTATCTCGGTGGTCATGTGGCTTGGGTTTAATTTGCTGTCATTTTCCACACTGTGGTGGGACACTTTTGGTCAACCAAATACTTTTTAAGTTGGTCAGAAATCAATTATATAAATGATGTGTGGAAAAGACTCAGATTCCACCCAGTGCCCGTAAGCAAATTGAATGTTCAAAATGAACCTGCATTATTCTTATTGTAGTCACAAGAAAATCTCTAGTGCTGAATAAAACAAAACACCACAAGTAGGAATATAGCAGTTCATTTAATAATGCAATTCTGAAATATATGTTAATACTGAGGTCTATTTATATTACA
Source organism: Sciades assimilis (assembly GCA_027576325.1). Lineage (NCBI taxonomy): Eukaryota > Metazoa > Chordata > Actinopteri > Siluriformes > Ariidae > Sciades > Sciades assimilis. The sequence continues at coordinate 7,958,622 of JAODJS010000026.1, read as the reverse complement.
TTCACATTTACTTATTTATTTTGTTAGGTTACATGTTTTAGGAATTCTTTAGTACTCTATTTTTGGCACTAGTGCAAAGATAGTGCAATTTGAATCTTTTCCCCCCCAACTTGATTTTGTACTTGTTTTTTTTTTTCAAAACCTGTATGCATAACTCTAAGAATTCTTCAGAAACATGTTGAAACCAACACTGTAACTACAGCATTACAGTATTTTGAAATAATTAAGACATTTACTTTCAACATGTGCTTTTTTTTTTTACCCAAGTTTAGCCTAAACCTAACATTTAATGCATCAGCCTATGAATATATTTGCTTATATATTTAAAGTAGGCTGCTATATTGCATAATATATTTTCCTGACTATTTTCCCAGAATAATTAGAAAGTATCGCAACAGTATCCTCAGACTAAACTGCTATTATGTTTACTTACTAAATATACTTTTGGTCCCACTTTAATCTAAAGTACATCTACATGGGTAATGCATCAAGAATTTGTTTAGTTTACTTTTAGTGTATATGAACTTACTGTATTGTGATATAGATCCATATTATATTTTGATAAGGAAGGTAAATAGATGGAGTATTTAAATGCATTTTTTTGTCCCACTTAAGCCTAAAGTAAGTTTTTCACTCCAACATGGATCATGTATAAAGCAGTAATCTTTCAGTATGTTTATTTTTAGTAGGCTATAGCAAGATATATGAACTTAATATCCAGTTTCCTTGATGATATTTTTGTACGGGCTTATGAAAGTAAAGTAATTACTAAGTATAGTGAGAGTGTTACGATATTTTAGAGTAAACTCAAGATATTTGTAAAATACACTTTTTGTAGAGAGTAATCTTTCAATAACTTGTATTTATAGTAAGACATATATGAAATTAATGTACTGTATCGTATGGACTACATTTTCATTAGGGCTTATGGAAATAAAGTCATTTCAACCTAAAGCTAGAGTAGTTCACTAGCACATGGATAGTGTATTAGGAGTAATCTTTCATTAAATTATTTTAGTAGGGTATAGAAAATGTAATGGGCCTAGTATACTTTATTTTTAGAAGGGCTTACGGGAATAAAGTAGGAAATAATAACCAAGTAGGCCTACTACATTATTTTTAGAGTCACCTCAGAAGACATACTTAGGCGACAAAAGATTGATTCAGCTTAGCCTAAAGCTAGCAGGTAAATAGATGGAGCATTTAAATGCAGTTTTTTTGTCCCACTTAAGCCTAAAGTAAGTATTTCACTCCAACATGGATCGTGTATAAAGCAGTAATCTTTCCGTATGTTTATTTTTAGTAGGCTATAGCAAGATATAGGAACTTAATATCCAGTTTCCTTGACAATATTTTTGTACGGGCTTGTGAAAGTAAAGTAATTACTAAGTATAGTGAGTGTTACGATATTTTAGAGTAAACTCAAGATACTTGTAAAATGCACTTTTTGTAGAGAGTAATCTTTCAATAAAGTGTATTTATAGTAAGATATATATGAAATGAATGTACTGTATCATATGGACTACATTTTCATTAGGGCTTATGGAAATAAAACCTAAAGCTAAAGTATTTCACTAGCACATGGATAGTGTATTAGGAGTAATCTTTCATTAAATTGTTATTTTAGTAAGCTATAGAAAGATATGTTGAATGTAATGGGCCTAGTATACTATATTTTTAGAAGGGCTTATGGAAATAAAGTAGGAAATAACCAAGTAGGCCTACTACATTATTTTTAGAGTCACCTCAGAATACTTAGGCGACTAAAGATTGATTCAGCTTAGCCTAAAGCTAGCAGGCCTATTTCACTATAGCACATGGATAGTTTATTAATCTTTCAGTACATTTTATTTTGAATATGGGCTTTATGTACTCTATTGTACGCCATATTTTCGAATTAAATGAAGGGGGAACTCATGTTTTGTGGAGAACAGGCTAAGCATACAGAATGTTCTGGATTATTCCCACGAGCATGGTTTTGGTTCATTATTGAGCACGAGAGGCTGGGATGCGCGCGCGCGTAATGCCAGAGAAAGAGCTCGCGCGATGTCGGCTAACGGTCGTTTAAAAAAAGAAGCACTGCGTGCGGAAAGCGGCGTTTCGGTTTTGTGAAGAAACCGCGTTACATCCTGAAACCACACACCTCTGTGTACAATAATGTGTCAGAATAGTAGGACAGGCTACCATGGAGGTGGTGGTGATGGTGATAGAGGAAGGTGTTCGACTTGTTTTTGATAAACGAGCTTATTTTGATGTTGACGCTAACAGCTAAACAGCCAGAGATGGCGGCTGCAGCAGGAGTCTGCTGGAGGAGCTGACTGACTGTAGAAATGAAAGGTAGGCTAGTTTTTTTCCCCCCTCGCTCCCTTCATCCGTCTGTAACTGTTTAAAAGTCTGGCGTTTACCGGAAAAAAGTGAGGAGAGAGAGAGGAAACGAGGGGAAAAGGGGCTGTGAAAGAATCTCTGCTGTGTAGGATGGAGGTTTCTTTTCTTTTCTTTCTTTTTTTTTAAGGTGTGCAAACAAGCTAACCTGTGGGGAAAAACCCACACACAAACATTTAAGCTTTAAAAATACTTCCGAGCCAAACTAATTATGTGTTTCTTCGTGTAGCCTGGAGTATTTCTAATGTGTCACATAAAATATTCATTATCTCTAAGATGTTTATGCTTCCTAACAAACGATCTGGGATAAATCCCAAATGCATCCATATTCCTTATATGTAAGCAGGAAATAATAAGATTAGGCACCCTATGTAGTGCAACAGGGATGCATTTGGGTTTCAGGCCATGTCACTCACTTTTTTCTGGCCTTGATTGATTTATTTTTTTTAATATGATATGAATTTATATCTAGTTTATTTCTAGTAAGCTTTTATGTAGTTTATTTTTAAAATAGAAAAGCACTCAGAGAGCGCAGACCTCCGCCAAGAATCCTTTAAAAAAATCCGGGATCCAGAAGGTGATCTGGATCACCGACAAAATTTAATGGATTGTTACTTGTGCCCAGTCACACCACTGGAAAAAATTTAAGAGCAATCCGTTCATAACTTTTTCCGTAATGTTGCTAACCAACAAACAAACCAACGCTACTGAAAACATAACCTCCTTGGTGGAGGTAATTATGTATGCTATTTAAGCACCTCTGCCGCTTCTTCCAACAAATCTCAGGTCGTTGAAACGGGCCACCTGGTTCTTCATGACTGCGGATGCGTTCCTCAGCTCCGCCGAATAATTCTCATCATTTCCTGCCATGACGGTGACCAGAGTACCATCGGGGACATCACCGAGAGCCACCACCTGCACCACAGGTAACCCAGGTATGAAACAGACAGACACACACACATGCACAGAAAGCTTTGGTCAAAACCACATCAGCTAGCACTCACTGTTCTGTATAATAAATATCCTTACAACAATACACCATAACATACTTACTGCATTGCTATTATACACTTATACAAACATATAGTCTATCTACATAAACAAGATAACTATTTATTAAGTCATGCTACATTTCCCAATAAATTTTATGAGCGTTCAGTCCATAAAAACTATTAGCAAAACATGGCTAGAAGCTTTTAAGCTTTAACAAGAGTGAAAATTATCATTAAGCTCCAGTTAAGAGATCATATGTGTTGGGTTGGGTGTGACTGGCTTGGCATGCACTATCCACTGCCAAATCGTCATGTAAAGCCCGAGACTGGAATTATTCAGTAACAATCCAAATGATGAGTATGAAATTACTTGATGTTAAACGTGAAAAGAAGAGTTATTGTTTTGCTAGAAACTACTCAGACATGCGTGTCTAGTACAGACAGTGTGAATGTGGCTATTAATATACGCATACTATTTATATTAACAGTGTAGATGACGTTGATCATCAAACTGACAAACGAAAAATTCAAAATGGCTCTGCAAAATAGAGAAATAAATAAGCCTCAAAATAGAGTATTAATCTTAACAGAGATGAGTAAATGGATATAAAAATATGTACAAAAAAAAAGATGCATAAGTCAGCAACTCTTTCTTGTTTTGGCCATGCAGCGAGGAATAGCCTAACTCCCCCGACTTGCGGTTTTCTTACACATTTAAGGATGCTGCAAAAAAAGTTGTACGTTTGTGTAAAAGGTAAAAAACCCCCACAATATTTTCAAATATAAATTTATAATAAATAAATAGTTTTGATGGACTTGACCAGAGCTGAGAGAGAGAGAGGAGAGAGAGATTACCTTGAAGGCCACGGGAAGAGTTTTGTTGCAGCGCCAGTGTGAAGGCAGAACGGAGCACAGAAAGTTGGGGCTGTCGGTGCGCACGAGCTCACCGGCGTGGTCTGCCAGCACGTCCACCACGGACCGCGTGTCCGCCGCATGCCGCGACCTCAGAGGACCCGCAGCGCTCATGCTGCTCGCACCGCCGCCCGCGCTGCCGTCACTGCCGCCACCGAGCTTCCCGCACGGGAATGACGTGGAGGGCGGTGTGAACCGTCTGGTGGTGGTCGGGTCTACAGGTATATGCATCACGAAACCGTGGAGTGTAAGTGCCACTTCAGAGTCAGGCAAAAAATAAAAAATAAAGGGAAACAAAAATAGCCTTAAAAAAAAAACACCCCAAAACCTAATGCTTGTTTATCTGCGCGCGTATGATGATGGAAAAGCTGCGGTCCAGACACGAATTAAAGCAAAAAAAAAAAAAATTATAAATATATCGGTTTAAGTTTTCCTCTTGTTAGATTAATTGTTTGAGGAGGTTCTAGATAACCGGGTTGTCTAGCGTGCGGAGCAGCGCTGGATGCAGTGTGCGAAGCGTTAACTGCAGCTCTGCGCTTTTCCCACTGACTTCAGCAAAAAGAAATAAAGAAGCACGAAACCGCAAACGAAGCCTCTGCTGTTCTGTTCTACACAGCGGTTTAGTGCCAGATGCAGATTACACTCAGAAGTCAGCCGTCACGGACTGTTTCTTTTTTCTTTTTTAATGAACACACACCAATAATATTAATAATAACAACAATAATAAAACTATTGGTGAGTCGTAAACTGCAGGTTTCTCTGATTCTGACTTGTCTAAATTCATGCACTTCTTTTTTGCTCCCGGTATATTCACAACACTACTTGCTCTCTCGTAGAGTTTGCGTCTCCGTCCATCAGAAGCGCACGCTGGATTTCATCGACTTTCGGTTCACTGCAGATCCCGACAAGACTCAAATAAAAAGCCTCTTGTTTATTCCAGAAGCAAAAATCAGGAAAGCATGAAGTCCCTTGCCAGTTTTTGTATGTGTGTTGTTGTTTTATAATGCTGATCAGATCCACCCCGAGTCTGTGTGATCCTTGTTTTTTTCTTTTGAGTCTCCGATGCGCACTCACTGCTCTCCGGGCTGAATGTGCTCTACACACGCCAGTGTTTACTCAACTCATTTTAGAAGTTTCCGAGCTCCGATTGCTCCACCGCCGAGAAGTCTGGGCGTGGTTTTCTTTCGACCAATCAGAATCTCGCCGAGCAAAAGCGAAAGCGCTATCTGTGCGCAGGAGCCCAGTGAGAGCGCAGTGCCTTTTGAGCGCACTGAAATTAGGACCTCTTAATCATCTCTCACATTTATTATAAATCATTACGAGTTTTATTAGCCGAAGATTTCCGAACTCTTTTATTAAGGATATAAAGTTTTACCTGTTAAAAAGCACGTGTGCTGGTGCAACAGGGTACATCCGTGGCTCAAGTGAAGGAATATAGAGTATTAGGTTTTTTTTTTTTGTAATTAATTAATTAATTAATTATTTTTTTTAGTTAATATCTTTTACTAAAAAGAAAGCAGAAACACGCTGGCACCGGTGAGGGGCATTATCACAGCTCTTAAATGGTTCTGAATGTCAGTCGGCATAGTGCGTAACATATTTAGGAATTAATAATGGAATGATTAACTAATGGAACTACAAATAAAGTATTAAAAAAATAAACCTTAGTTGTGGCTCAAAGAATTATGGAGGACAACACCAAGAGCAAGCTAACCACATAAACACAGAAACACCAACAACACCAACAATAATAATAATAATAATAATAATAATAATAATAATAATAAATCATACCTTGCACATGTAACATTTTATAAATTTAGCATGAGTCAATATTGTATGCATACTTTTTAAAAAGCAAGTTTTTCAATTAAGTATTTCAATAATTCATATGAGAATTTAAAGTATGGGCAAATGCCATGGATTACACAGTGCTAACAGGGTGATGATAAGCAGTGATTATGCGTGTTATAAGCTACATCTGTTCCGGAACGCTATTGTAAGGAGCTTGATGCGGTTCACGTGACGCACCACACCCTTCCCTCCCAGAAGAGCGTCACCGCTAGTAGGCGCGTTTGCCGTTTAAAATGAGCCTGAGGTTGAGAGAGAGAGAGAGAGAGAGAGAGAGATTCACAGACTGCGTCCAAAACCGCATACGAGTGTACTAAATAGTAGTCTGTCAAAATCGTGCTCCGACCTTAGTTATTCTGGTATAATAGTTAGTAGGGTAGTGCAGCTAGGGCACTTTTTAAATTCGTACATTTAAAATTCTGTAACTGATTTAAATGGACTGCTATTACTCGCTTGTGCACAGTAAATGGCCCTGAATTAAACCCTTTCATTTAAGCATATGATTAAGAGTCCTGACAGCAAACAATATAATAATAATAATAATAATAATAATAATAATAATAATAATAATAATAATAATAATAATAATATGGATGAATTGAAATGTCAGAATTCTTCTTCTTCATCCTCCATTTGATGCTGTAAGTTTTTGCAGAATCCCATTGTAGTTTCCAATGCCATACTAAAAGAATAGCCTTTTGACACATGTATGTAATATGTAATTGATCATATATATAATATACATATATATATGTAATTGATCATATATGAACATGCATTAAATCCGAATTGTCTTATTGCTATATTGAATTCTGATTTCATAATGGATGTGTAATTTGTTGACGGAGTCCTGTTCTTTATACTGACATGGCAGAAGGTGTCAATATGCAAACGAGCTCTCTAAATATTATTCGTGCCTTCTGACCAGTGAGGGAGATCTCCGTGGGGTTTTGTTGAATCCCGTCATTCAAGCAGTCTAATGAAACGGAAGTCATTTTGCCAGAAATAATCTCTCACCGTATCAAGGATTCACCAGTGGGGTTTAAGAAGATCTCAAGACATATCGCAGTTTCAGTTTGTAGCTAATATGTGCAAGGATTTATTTATTTATTTAAAGCTACAGCTGTGGAAAAACAGCAAGTGTCAAATCACATTCAACTTTCAATTTTATTCTGTCTCTCTCTTTCTATTTTAAGTTTCTGGCGGATTTTTGTGAGAATAAACAAGGTTAAAAGCGTCAAAATGAATAATGAAGCAAATTCCAGTCTAAGCACTCTGGCCACATTTCCGTTTGGACACGAGTTTTTTTTTTTTTTAAACCAGCAAGATAACAATAATTAACAATACTCAATCTCATAATTTTTAAAAAGCAAACGTATTTGGCAGATGATCTTAAGTTAACGTTTCTCAGCTCTGCATTGTTAATGCAGTGTTTCTCGTCTGATATCCCGACTCAAAATCATTAGCTCATTTTATCAAACCCGACAACAGAGATTGCATGAGGATTAGAAGAACACTGGGCAATACAGACCGGAGAATATCAGAATAATCATGAAAAAAAAACGTTTCACATAAAAATAATAACAAACCTGTATCGAAAATACTACAAAAAAACGGCATTTATTTTTGTACTTTTATCCAGCTGGATATAATGCGTGTTTTTGAAGAACACAGAAAATATGTGGCCTTACGCCTGGGACATAAATCTGCACCTTGGGGACCTGAGTGCTTTGAGTACAACAGTCCTGAAATGTTTATGCCTTGACCAATAAACAGATAAAAATGGATGAAAATTACATATTCTTTTACATAACTGCAAAATAGAGGTAATTTTACAAAATAGGGGGAAATGTTGACATCGCATCAGGAGAATAAATTCGAAAAAATTAACCATTTATTATTATTGTTAATAATAATAATAATAATCATCATCATCATCATCATCATCATGCCTAATATAGTACGTATTCGTATAACACCTGGACCTTCCCCGTTTGTCGGATCGGGTGTAACATGGGTCACAAATTGTAAAGCACTGGGTCAGAAAAAGAGTCCTGTAAGGGGCAATTTATTTAATGCGGTTTAGTAATGGGGTGACTCATTAGTCAGCTGTGAACTTACAATCTAGAATTTTAAGAGAAAATCCAGCACTGAAGGAGAGAATTGACCGCACTGTTGCTTTGAAAGTGTGCAGGTCAATATTTGCGTATTATTATTATTATTATTATTATTATTATTATTATTATTATTATTATTATCTAATAAATACGCCTCAGGGTGTGTTAGGTGGCCCGAGTCATTCACTGGCAGTCGAGCAGCACCGGCGCGTCCCTCCCGCATCGCATCTGTTCATTATTAATATGTTTAACCGCGCTGCTGTCACCCGAGCCTCCGCCGCCTCTTCACCGCTCACTTTCTATGGTTTCTAATGCTCCAGTGCAGCGGACATCTAATACCGCGTGTTCTTTTCGTAATCCTCCTCCTTAAAGCACGCATGTCTTAACCTCGGACAGTGCGCGGTGGCCGCGTAATAACGTGATGAAAAACGACGTGACTCGGTACAAATGGACCACCGGCTTTCACGAGTTCAAAGAGAAGCGTTTGTTCGGCGGAAAGCTCAAAGAGCCCGCTATCAGACTGCAGCTCATTCGGCTTTAATCAGCGGCGATGGCAAGACAGATGCAGCCTCATCATGATCTGATTATTTAGAGCTTTCGGTCCATGCGAGATGTCAGAGGGAGGTTTTAAAATGCATTTATTCATCAGGCTTCGTGCATTTTCAATAAAGCGGATGTCACTGAGATGATGCATGTGTTACAGTCTATGTGCAAATAAACCTACACACATTAAAAAAAATGTGTGCAGGGACTTGTCTGTGTTTCATAGTATGTGGTTTTCATTTGGGAACGTGAATGCACTTAACTTCATACAAATATAATTCCGTATCTACTAATTATTCTACATCAATGACTACACTAAAATTATAGAGTCTCAAGTCCTGAGACTTTAATGGGTTAAACCTTAGACCCTTGTTCATACATAGGCTAAGTGCTTATACCCTTTTCTTGACACTGCCACTCTTTGGCAATGAAATATTTTGCTATTGCTTCTTTGGTAAATTAACTGACAGTTGTAAACATTTGCTTTATATACTAAATGAGTCGGGGCGGCACAGTGGTGTAGTGATTCGCGCTGTCGCCTCACAGCAAGAAGGTCCAGGTTCGAGCCCCGTGGCTGGCGAGGGCTTTTCTGTGCGGAGTTTGCATGTTCTCCCCGTGTCCGTGTGGGTTTCCTCCGGGTGCTCCGGTTTCCCCCACAGTCCA
>JAODJS010000026.1:7399678-7410549 GCA_027576325.1 Sciades assimilis | reverse complement strand
GTTCCACGCTGGAATTCACTGAGCTCCTGAGAGCGACCCATTCTTTCACAAATGTTTGTAAAAACAGTCTGCATGCCTACGTGCTTGATTTTATACACCTGTAGCCATGGAAGTGATTGGAACACCTGATTCCGATCATTTGGATGGGTGAGCAAATACTTTTGGCAATATAGTGTACTTCTGAGAACTCTGCCGATCGATCAGATAAACAGCGATGTTCCTGCTGGCATGATGGACTGAGCTGTTGTGAACTCTGTGCACTTGGCTCAAGGTAATGGTAGGCTATAATAAACAATTGCTAAGCTACCCAGTGGCAAGTTCATGAACGTCAACTTCCATGCTTTTTCCTGTTACTACTGCCCTGTAGCCTAATGCCATGCACTCTGGTTATTTTGTTCCTTTAATCATACTGTCTCTCAGGGTTCACTGTGATGCTTGCTATTAAAATCACATTTCCACTTTGAAGCATTAGATGCTTCTGGAAGTTCTGGAAGAGATCAAAGTGTTCTCCAATGAAGCTTGTCTGGGAAGCTGCTGGGGGGGTGGTACCGGGCTTGTGACTGTATGTAATTTTCTAAGGCACTCCTTGGTTCTCTATTATGCTTTTGTTGGTTTTTTTTTCTTCTCTCCTTTTACCCATTACATATTCTCTCCCAACACATCAAAATGATTTGAAGGCTGTCTCTCATCAATAATAACATCACAATGGGGAGTCACATGACAGCTATGAGGTATGCAGTAGTTTTTCACCACAGCTCCATAGTTCATCCCTGAAATTTTCATGTTTTTACCGCATACCTGTACTTTTGGTCGAAGTTTCTTACTAGATAGACAGTGATGGCGGCATCATCGAAGAAGCAATCTGCCAAACAAGCTCTAATGCAGACAAATACTCATTTTGTTGACAGCAAAGCGCTCGCTAAGCAAGTTAAGCTAGCAGTCTGCTGGGACTGCTAGCTGAGAGACTGGGTGTAGAGGGAGAAAAGAAGTGGACCAATGACTGAACCTTGAGAGACACCAGTGGTGAGTGGGCATGGTGCTGATATAGTACCAGACCAGGTGACCTGGAAGGAGCAACCAGAGAGGTAGGACGTGAACCAATCTAGGGCTGTCCTGCAGATCAACTCATTGTTCTTACGAGTGCTAAAATAAACTAGGCTTAACCATTGCACTGTGCAACGGCAAGTGTATCCCCCCTACGCCCCGTCATTTTGAAGGGAAATGGACAAAACCCCACCCGCACAAAACATTTTTGCACAAAAATGCCTATCAGAGTCGAGAATTTCAAGATATCATCACCGTTTTCGATAGGTGTTGAGCCCTAACCCATATAAGTGTGCTGTGAAAGTTTGAAAGAAATCCAATAAGAATTGCAAGTTGTAGAGCGTTCACAAGCAAGTGTCTGCGGACGCGGTGGCGGACACGCGACCGACGCAAATCCATAGTATCCTCCAACGGCGTACGGGGAATACAATGAGATGGTTTCATACATTTTTGTTGGTGTCCGATTATTTATAACATATTGGTGATGAACACTGGTCAGAAGGGCCCCCTGGAAATTTTTGCTTGGGGCCAGAACAGACTCTAGAATCGCCTCTGCAATCATGTCTGAATTTTTTTTTTTTGGACGGCCCCCTTAAATCCGCGCGTGCTCCGAATCCAATCTCGGGAACCGATTCGATTCTATTAGGAGTCAAGTTCAAGAATCACTTCAAGCACATCCGGGTTCTCGTGACGTCACTGACACGGACCGCTTCACGTGCGCTCATTCCTTGTCCGTTGGTGAAGTGGTGCGGTTGTGTTTTAGTGTGGATGGATGAAGATTGAGTAATTGCTGAATATAAAGTGTTGACAATCTCGAATAAAGTCTTGCGAAGAAACAGGCAGCAATGCCGGCGTATTTCCAAAGACCGGAGAACGCTCTGAAAAGAGCGAATGGTAAGCGCCTTCGAGCTGTGTGCAGTTTCGGCTGCATCATGGCGTCCGCGGCCGCCATTTTTCTTCCCTCAGTGTGAATCCAGGCCGTTGGCTGGCTCTCAATTCCCTTTACTTACTCTACCTTGGAGCACTATGGAGGGTGTAGAATAATGGCGGGCGTGCCTTATCTAGTCCTTGACTCAAATTTGGGATAGAGTCCGTGTTTTAGCCGTAGTGGTAGTGGGCCTGCTTAGCTTAGCTTAACTAGCTTGCTAGCTAGCTAGCTTCCATCTGTTATCCATTATTTATAGTTGTAGATACAATATTCTTTTCTAAAACATTTCTAAATGCAATATGTATTCCTTTTTTTAGCCGACGTGGTAGTGGGCCTGCTTAGCTTAGCTTAACTAGCTTGCGAGCTAGCTTCCATCTGTTATCTATTATTTATAGTTGTAGGTACATAGTCTTTTCTAAAACATTTCTAAATTAAATGCAATATGTTTTCCTTTTTTACTGAAGACATAAATATGCAACTTGTATTGACAGAATCTGCTAATTAGCTCGTTGACAGGATGAGTGGGCTAGCTGGGTTAGCTGCGTAGTTTTTGAAAATAAACAACCCAAACCAACCGTTACTGTTCAAATATTTTTACTGGTTTTTGAGTTGTACACGCTTTATAAAACAATTAACAAATCCACAAACAGAAACCTCAACATATGCAATAATAAAGGGACAATAATATCACAAGAAACAAACAAAAAAAAACCCTCACATGTTAGTTAGTCTGTGAGTCAGTCATGTCCCAGTGTTTCCAGCAGGGAGGTTTAAGTTAAAATAATTCAGAAATGGCTGCCAGACCTTATAAAATCTCTGGGTTCATCCCCTAATCATGTGTTTCAACTTCTCAAGTTTCAAAAGTGCCATTCCATCCTCAACCCAGGATGTGTGGGAGCAGGGGTGCAGATCCGATATCAGGATTGGGGGGACACAAGTGATTTTTTTTTGCCTGTATGCAACTCATACCATGCAACCATAAAACACAACTTCGTAGAGGCTCGCCACATCATTCAAAAAGTACCGCACAGGGAATCATTTGTGTTTACCTTTCTTGTTTATTTGTCCTAAACAGCCAACAGCGTGCATCACTGCTTACTTAACTGTTATATTAGTAAATCATAACTTTAAGCGTCTTGGACATATAATGTCTAGGGGATTTTTATTGGGTGGGACAATTCATGTTTTTCAAAAATTGGGGGGGGGGGGGCATGTCCCCCCGGATCTGCACCCATGTGTGGGAGGTTTATCTGATTTTCCAATTGCACAAAATAAAACGTCTGGCCAATAGAGATGAAAACACAATGACGTCTGATTGTGCACCAGATATCGCCATCCTGGCACCAAACGGCTCGAAATTCACAGTGGTCCGGTCGCCCGAGGCGACTTAATTTGTCATTTGGCAGGTAATTCCTGTCACTCGGCAGCCCGGCTGACTAGTTGAAAATAAAAAATGTATATGAAGCGAAGATTCAGACTAGGGCTGTGCAATATATAGAATATACTCGATATACCTGAAATATATCGAATATACTTGATATACCTGAAATAATATGAACTTGGGATATTATACTCACTTACCAGCTGCTTGAATGACATGAACACACCATCCCTAAAAAGATCCTTCACTCGTTTCAGATCACTCCTGAACCATAACTTAAATGCAGTATCCATCCATGAGTGAGGGTGGGAAGAGTGCGTTAGCCGAGATTGGGAAAGAGGGCATAGCCTGTCTATGTTTAAAGTTGATCCTGAATTGAGAGCATATTCGGGGTGAGCCACTCGCAGTAGGATTATTTGTGAGGCGCTCCTTACTGAGTGGCAATGGCACATAATAAAGAAGGTAGGGACACCGGATGAGCGGAATATTGTTCCATTTCAACCCATACAGGTCCACCCCCCTCATGAGACGCAGAGACCCAGTATATTAGTTTATAAATATTATCTGCCCAGTAATATTGTAAAAAACTTGGTAGTACTAGGCCTCTAGCTTCTTTCGGTTTCTCAAGATGTACCCTCGTTATTTGTGGGATGGTCTTATTCCAGATAAAGGTGTGTGTGTGTATCCGAAAAAGGACTTTGGGATAAAACAGACCTGTATTGTATGAAACAGGAATAAGAACCTGGGCATAATTATCATCTTGACAGAATTAACCCTGCCAGCAAGTGATATAGGCAGTGCTGACCAGCAGACAAGGTCCTCTTTGGCCCTCTCCAGGACTGGTTTAAAGTTATGCTTGAATAAATCACTGTATTTACGGGTTACTGATACGCCAAGATAGGTAAAAGTGTCACGAGTTTCTTTTAGTGGATATGCCTCAAAAGACATCTGTTGAGCCTGGTCATTAATAGGGAAGAGCAAACTCTTTGTAAGGTTAATTCTGTAGCCTGAAATCTCTCCGAAGCTAGAGATAATTTCTAATTCCTTAGGAATAGAGGTGCAAGGATCGGATAGGTAAAGCACCAGGTCGTCCGCATATAGAGACAGTTTGTGAACTTGGAACCCCCCAGCAACACCCATGAGTCCCTCAGCACTCCTAAGTGCAACCGCTAGTGGTTCAATGGCGATGTCAAACAGAAGTGGGCTCAGTGGACAGCCCTGTCTAGTCCCACCTATAGGAAAATAGTTGGAGATTATTTTATTAGTATGGACGGAGGCCTGCGGTGTAGCATACAGGATCCTTATCCACGAACAAAAGGCTGGTCCAAAACTGAACCTCTGTAGAGTTGCAAAAAGATACTCATACTCAATCCGGTCAAATGCTTTGTGAGCATTGAGGGAGAGCAAACCCTCTGCTATAGGTGGAATTTCCAGGGAATAAAGAATATTAAAAAAACCTTCGTATGTTGCCAAAAAGCTGCTGCCCTGTAATAAAACCAGTCTGATCTGGACGCATCACTGTATGCATAACGAACTCCAATCTACTAGCCAGAACCTTGGTCAAAATTTTGTAGTCGCAGCAAAGTAGACTCTCAGGCCGAAATGACTCATTTCAGATGGTCCTTTCCTTTCTTAAGGAGGACTGAGATGGTGGCCTGGGTCATTGTAGGAGGGAGGGTCACGCTCTCCAATGCTTCGATATATAAGTTTTTTATAAGAGGGCTTGGTTTGAATGAGAATTTTTTTTGAGGAATTCAATAGGAAAGCCATCCAACCCTGGACCCTTACCGCTCTTCATCTTTTTAATTGCCCGATCAATTTCAGCTACTGAAATGTTGCTATCAAGGTCTGCCCTGTCTTGTTGGCCTACGGTTGGGATCTCAAGACTATCGAAAAACTGAGCTAACTTGGTGCTGTCACAATTTTCAGTATTCATAAAATTTTCTGAATTGTTTATGCTTTTTTGATCTGTGGTTATCCCTTCTGGAGTGTTAATCTCTGCTATAAATCCGACCTCTGCGGATTGTCTTAGCTGATGTCTTAGTAGTTTGCTGGCTCGTTCCCCATACTTGTACAGGGCTTGAAATTCGCGGTGGTCTGGTCACCTGAGGCGACTTAATTTGTCATTTGGCGGGTAATTCCTGTAGGCACCCTGGCTGGCTAGTTGAAAATAAAAAATATATATGAAGCGAAGATTCAGACTCGGGCTGTGCGATATATCTGAAAAATCTGCACATTTTAAACAAACCTGTTGTGTGTTATCAAGGACATATCAGCCCAAAACAAAGTTTGTCGTAAATTTTTGCTTTTGCTGAGGGTCTTTTGCTGGTGGTTGGCGATATTAAAATCCTCTCTGCTTAAACAAAGTCCTCATTAGGATGGCAGTTCGGACACCAATAGTCAAACATACCTTTGTATACGGGATGTGGGAAACCGCATCTCGCTTAAGGTTCTTCATTAGGAAATCCTTGGCCTGTTTTGGGTCTTCAAAACTTGTGCGCATGCTGTCTGGCATTGTTATCCTCAGCACTGCTGGGTACCACAGGCCATAGTGGATTCCCTCACAGCTCCTTAACAGGCCCCGCACTTCGTTAAACTCTGCCCGCTGCTTGGCTACTGCCTGTGTGTAGTCTGGTTGGATGCGGATCTCATCACCATCCCCTGTAGTCAGTTGTTTCATCTGCCTAGCTTTCCTTAGTATTTCCTCCTCCTCCTGGTAAAAATGGCATCTGATGACAAAGGCTCTTGGCGGGTCGCTGTCACCCGGTCTCCTGCGTAACGTACGGTGTGTCCGGTCCAATAAAGGAGGCTTATCGAGACCAAGTGTCTCCTTCAGGCACTGAGATATAAAATCCGTCATGCGCTTCCCGTCTTTCCTTTATCCCGGTAATGCGCAGGTTATTGCGGCGCGACTGTGCCTCTAAATCCTCATTTCATGCTTTCAGTGTAGCGAGCTCCCTCCGTATGTTAGCCATGTCCTGCTCCAGAGTAGCAAACAGGTCAGAGTGGCTGTCGGCTGCAGGCTCAAGGACGACCACCCGTTTAGCTATGGCTTCACTCTCTTGGCATTAGCATTATCGTTGGCTAGTTTAATTTCTGCTCTTAGCTGGTCAACCTGGCTCCGAATTTCAGCAGATTGTGCCTCCGCTTTGGTGAACAATTCAGTCCTCAACTTGACAATTGCTAGGAGGATGGCCTCATGTCCGGGTCCCCAGTTGGGTGCAGTGTTAGGTATAGCAACAGGTGCAGCATTAGCCTCTGGGCTAGCCTTGGAGCTAACCCTTGTGTCCTGCGCTTTTCGGGGGTTTTTAGACATTTTCAGCGAGTGCTAGATCAAAATTTCGAGTCTGGCGTGACGTCTTGGCTTCGATTATGAGTGTGACTCAAAGTCTTTAAATAGCTGCTTCTATACTTATTAATAGTGTTGGCAAGAAGCTCAGTAAAAATGCGTCCTCACATGGCACCGCTCAGACCGAAAGCCTGACAAACCGTGTTTTGGTGCAATAAATGGATAAAAATACCATGGGTAGAGTCTTTTTTGTTTGTTTCTACACACCAGTTCCACGAAGACACAAATACATTCACACTGTGAGTGAGCTAACCGGCTGCATCACCACTTTAAGCACATCTGTCCCTGTATTATAAACACGTCGAAACATTTATAACTTGGATTTTATGCAAACATAGAGGACAACATTCAGTGTCTGGATGATTAAATGCTTCCTGGCCGTGAGGAAGATTCAGGATTTATATCCCCTAGTTGTTAAAGTTGCCTTTATTACAATATCAGCATGCATAGCAGAGAAATCATCTGATGTTTGCACTAATTATGAATCGAAATGTAATCTGGTTCCTGTCTCCCCCTCTCAGAGTTTCTGGAAGTTGGTAAAAAGCAGCCCGCTCTGGACGTCCTCTATGATGTCATCAAGAGCAAAAAGCATCGAACATGGCAGAAGATCCACGAGCCAATCATGCTCAAGTACCTGGAGCTCTGTGTGGACCTGCGCAAGAGCCACCTGGCCAAAGAAGGCCTTTACCAGTACAAGAACATTTGTCAGCAGGTTAGTTTTCCCATGAAGAACTGTCCATCATTTATGTATTATGTTCAGGTTTTCAAAATAGATGAATGGGTGCAAACATATGCTAGTAGTTGTGTGACACACAGTAAATAAGTGGAGCAGACAGCTACAATAAAATACAATAGTTAGATGTAAACCTTTGTGATGAATATATGCACAATAAGATATTAACAAATGCTCTTGATTCTCTCCATAGAAATTTTGCATCCTGTTTAATGAGATTTTTTTTTTTAGAAATGGCTATGCAGTAAGTTTTAAAGCACAAAAAGGGAGGAAAAAATAACGTCAAATTATGTTTCTGTGACATAAAACAACCCCAGCATTGTTTAGTGTAGACTGTTGTGGATTAGTAATTATAATGCCAGGGTTTCAGTGCTCTCTGCTGGGAGAAATAGAGACTGCACCATCATAATCCTTGTGTGTATGGTGAGAATTACCTTAAAGTGCATATCCTGGACCAAATTCGCTTTTGTTTTTTACCTCCGCCAAGGAGGTTATGTTTTCGGTAGTGTTGGTTTGTCTGTTAGCAACATTACGGAAAAAGTTGTGAACAGATTGCTCTGAAGTTTTTTCTAGAGGGGTGACTGGGCACAACTAACAATCCATTAAATTTTGGCGGTGATCCAGATCACCTTCTGGATCCCGGATTTTTTAAAAGGATTCTTGGCAGAGGTCTGCGCTCTCCGAGTGCTTTTCTAGTTTGTTTGTTGGTTTGTCTGTTAGCAACATTACGGGAAAAGTTATGAACGGATTGCTCTGAAATTTTTTCCAGAGATGTGACTGGGCACAAGTAACAGTCCATTACATTTCAGCAGTGATCCGGATCACCTTCTGGATCCCGGATTTTTTTAAAGGGTTCTTGGAGGAGGTCTGCGCTCTCCGAGTGCTTTTCTAGTTCGTTTGTCTGTTAGCAACATTACGGGAAAAGTTATGAACGGATTGCTCTGAAATTTTTCCCAGAGGTGTGACCGGGCACAAGTAACAATCCATTAAATTTCAGAGGTGATCCGGACCACCTTCTGGATCTGGGATTTTTTTAAGGGTTCTTGGCAGAGGTCTGCGCTCTCTGAGTGCTTTTCTAGTCCTAATACTGTTATTGAACTTGAAGCAAAAGCAAAAACCACTAAATAGCCACACCATGTGCAACACCGGGAAGAAAAACAACTGAATAGTGAATGAGGTAATCTCCTGCATGAGGAGGTTCAACCCCCACCAGCAGCAGCAGCAAAAAAAAAAATTCTGACATCCCTTATAACTTATTTACCCCTCTAGAACCATAGAGAAGAAAAAACAAACCAAAACAAGATATGCTACAAAATTGAAAAAAAAAAAAGTTGAGTGTCCAGCTGAAACAGAGGAGACTTGTGGCTGCAGATGTGCAGCGTGGAGCGAACAGCCCGGTGCCGCTGAGGGCCGCGGGGACACCGGGCTTCCAGCGCAGCCGCCGGACGGTCACAGCGCGACCTGGACTAATGAACGCGTTTGGAGACTGAACTCCTATCTGAGCGGCACCAGAACCCGCGGGAGCCCGGACACACACACAGACACGAGTTGCGGGACTCGGGCAACACTCAGAAAACACTGTGGAGTGCAGGTTGGAGCCGAAGTGAGAGCGGCGGAGCTGAAGCCGCCGTGCGTTCAGTTTACTGACTCGGTTCCTCCTCTGATCAGGAACAGCCTGCTGCTGCTCTGCGAGCGCGAGCGGGTCGCGTGCTTCAAAATTAAATGTCCGACGCTTGTGGGTGAAGCGAGCAAACAAATAAATGACGTCGTGCCGAGTGAAAATAACCCGCAGTCGCTCCCAATCAACATCAGCTCACAGCCCAGGGTTCTCTCTGATGTGGGGGGAGGAAATAATAATAAACAAACAAAAATCGAGCATGCATATCCCCGCCAGACCGTGCAGCCGCGTTCCGGAGCCGTGCAGGAGGGAGAGAGAGGTAGAGAGAGAGAGGGAGAGAGAGAAAGCGAGCAGCTCAGCAGCAGAAAACTTTCCAGCACCGCATTAGTCAATTTCAGAAGGAAACCCGGTAACATTCCGTCACCGACTGAGCGCTAACTTACCGCAGGAGATCCCACGACACCTTTCCCAGGCTTTCTCCTCCGGATCGGATGTTTTAATAATTTTTCACAATTTTTCTATAATTTTTGCCTTTTCTCGGGGCCTGAGTCGCGCGCTCTCCTCAGGCTGCAGCGCCAGAGTTCTGGGGCGCGAGCATTGTGGGAGTGTGACGTCAGGCCACTTCACAAACTTTTTTACCGGGGCTTCGAAACTCTCTCCCTCTCCCTCCCTCTATCTCTCTCTATACCTCTCTCTACCTCCCTCTCTCCATCTCTGTCTCAACCTCTCTCTCTCTCTACACTGTAAAAAAAAAAAAGTTATGCCAACTTAAAAATTCAAGGCAACTTACTGCACAGAATTTTTGAGTTTATGTGACAACTCAGATTTTTAAGTTTTGAAGAAAGTTGTGCCGACTTCTATTTTTGGTCTCAGATAACTTTAGCCTTCATATTCACACAAACTTAATTTTTTTTTTCAGTTTTACATGATAAGAATTCAACTTTTATCCAAGTAAAAACTTCAAAATTTGAGTTCAATTTTCTTTTTATCCCACAATAAAACAAATAACAATCCAGTTCAAATAGCATGCTTATTTTAACATGATGGTAGAAAAAGTGCTATAACCTTTACAGAAAAACCACATGAACTTCACATGTGATTTTTTACATGTGGTGACTTTTGCACTCAAATATGTGGAAAATGTGTTCTGCACATGGGAAACATGTGGTTTGGGCCCAATTTGATGTGAATCACATGTGATCCCATGGTAACACATGTTACAAAATGTGATACCATCACATGTGTGATCACATGTGAAATACATGGGAAATTCATGTGTTTTTTCTGTAAGGGGGATAAAAAGAAAATTGAACTCAAATTTTGAAGTTTTCACCTGGATGAAAGATTAATGGCCTGAAAGTTGAATTCTTATCATGTAAAACTGATTTTCCACAGGATTTTTGAGTTTATGTGACAAATAAAATTTTTAAGTTTTGAAGAAAGTTGTGCCAACTTGTACTTTTGGTCTCAGATAACTTTAGCCTTCATATTCACACAAACTTTTTTTTTTTTCAGTTTTATCGGATAAGAATTCAACTTTAAGGCCACTAATCTTTCATCCAAGTAAAAACTTCAAAATTTTAGTTAAATTTTATTTTTATTCCACAATAAAACAAATAACAATCCAGTTCAAATAGCATGCTTATTTTAACATGATGGTAGAAAAACTGCTATAACCCTTACAGAAAAACCACATGAACTTCACATGTGATTTTTCACGTGGTGACTTTTGCACTCAAATATGTGTTTTGCACATGGGAAACATGTTATTTGCACATGGGAAACGTGGTTTTGGCCCAATTTTATGTGAATCACATG
>JAODJS010000026.1:3148919-3159360 GCA_027576325.1 Sciades assimilis | reverse complement strand
TGTGGCTGCGCAGACCGCGCTTCAAAATAGAGTATAAATCAAAATTAACTGCGTCATACCTGCGACAAGCTCACTGCAAAGTACTTCACAGGAAGTATAATCCACCCTTGAATCGAAACGATGCCGTGTTTACGGAGATTTTTTTTCAAAATGACAGCGTATTGGGTGAGGCCACGTACTCGTGTGGACGGGGCCTCACACTCAACTCGGGCTCGACTCAAACTTTTCTTTAATGACTTATTTGGACACTGGGGACTTGATACTGGACTCAGACTTGAGGTTTAGTGACTCAACTACAACACTGATAATCTCAATCTTGAGTGTATGTCAAAAGTTTTAGCAATTGTGGAAAGGCATTTTTATACGCTATAGTTTTGAAAGCTAATTTTTTTTTTTTTGCCCCCCCCACACCAATAAATCTCAACCACTATGGAGTCCTATGAACCACTATGGGACATGGAGGAAAAAAGTACTTTTGAGAGATCTCACATAACTGTGACTGATCACATCATCTCTCTTCTTCTTTCTGCTGTTCCCATTAGGGTTCACTATAGTGCATAATGTCCCTCCATCTCCTCCTGTCCTCCACATCTCTCACACCAACTGTCCTCATGTCCTCCTTCACCACATCCATAAATCTCATCTTTGCTCATCCTCTTTTCCTTCTACCTGCCAACTCCATCTCCAGCATTCTTTTCCCAATATACTCTGGATCTCTCCTCTGTACATGTCCAAACCATCTCTATCTTTCTTCTCTTGCTTTGTCTCCAAGCCATCCTACATGTCCTGTCCCTCTAATATACGCATTTCTCATCCTGTCCAACTGTCCAGTCACTCCCAATGCATCTCAGCATCTTCAGGTCTGTTACTTCCAGTTCAGCCTCCAAACCATACAACATCTCTGCTCTTACCATTGTCTTATACATTTTCCCTCCCTTTCACTTTCTAAATATACTGGAGATCTGAAAGGCTTAGAAAAGTACAGATTCCTAACAATATTTCAAGGCAGGTTTCATACTGGAATGTTATGGGAAATTCCCAAAAAAGAATAATACCTTATTATGACAAAGGTAAGCTCAAACATGGACTTCTAATAGTAATAAACAAGCCAGGGCCTAGAGCTAGCATATTTTATGGTGTTTAGCCTTGTCTACATTATCAGTACATAAACATGCTGCTAGTCGAGCCAAGCATTTGGTCTAATAAAATATATCGCATCCAAAGTCTACATCTAGATCTACATTTTAACATGGCACAGAGCTTTCACACCAACCTGATATAAAATGTTCTCCACACAAACGGGGATGTTTTTAATCATCCAGTCTTCCTGTTTAACTACAGCTCACCATTTTTCTCATCTTTCTAGGTTCACTGGAAAGTGGTGAAAAGTTAAACTAGGCTTATCTCCATGTCTGTTATTACATCCAAAAGCACTACAGGTCTCTGGCATTGCTCTTTTAGATGCAACTTCTACACGTTTATCTGTAGATGTTTCCTGAATTGGGCTTACAATCACTTATGTACTCTTGTGCCAGTCGTTGTCCAACACAAAGCTTACCAGGCAACATGGCCATGTAAACAAGTCCACAGTTACGATGACATCATGTGAAAGTGACCACGATGTTGTGACCTTTTCATTCTGTTCACTTTTGCTTTGTTTGTTAAAACAACAAAATCTAACAGTTCTGTCAGAACCACTTTCATCATGGAACATTATTTACATTGCAATATTTGCACCAAGTTGTATTTGGCAGGTGGCTCTGTTCTGGGACCTCCCTACCCTTCCACATGCATACATGGAAAGGCTAAAGCAGGAAGAGCTGCAGCAAAAAAAAAAAAAACATAAGGTACAGAACAGAGGAGGCATCAATGACAACAGAGATGACATTAAAGTCAGAACATGGGACCTCCCTGCCCTTCCATGTGCCTACCTGGAAAGCCTTGAGGCAGGAAGAGCACCTCCCTGCCCTTCCATGTGCCTGCACGGAATGGCTAAAGCAGAGAGAGCGGCAGCAACAAAAATGCATGGATTGACAAGGGCCAAATGCAATGGTTAGATGACTGGGTCAACATATCTCCAAAACTGTAGGTCATGGGTGTGTTCCAGCATGCAATGACCATCATTTATCAGAAACTGGTCCAAGGAAGGACAATCAATCAGTGAACCACAGAAGAGCACCTGCACAACTGCTGAAAAAGCTAATGCTGGCTATGACAGAAGGCGTTAGAATGCACAGCGCATCACAGCTTGCTTTGTATGGGCTGAGGAACTACAGACTGGTCAGGGCACTAATGCGGACTCCTGTCCACCAAGGAAAGTGCCTACAATAGGGATGTCAGCATCAGAACTGGACCATGGAATAATGGAAGAAGGTAGCCTGGACTGGGTTGTGAGTTGGCATCAATGATACAGAAATGATATTGAAGTCAGACTGCATGAAAGGGAAGGAGTTGGGGTGGAGGTGAGTTGCAAAATGGCTTGCAGAGGAAGCAGCAAAGGCAGGTAGGTTAAAGCAGCTTAAATAAGGTGCTCTATGCGAGATTTGCCAATACAATACGTCGAAGGGAATCAGCTGAACTGACAGCTGATGTGGGCTGGCTGGAGATCAGCAGCAGTCAGCTGATGTAGCTGGGATTGAGGGCTGAGCTTGACTTTGTGGCCTGCCTGAACTATGCTACACTACATTTCTGTCAGGACCACTTTCGTCAAGGAATATTATTTACAGTCAATATTTGAAACAAGTTGCATTTGGCTGATGACTCTGTTCTGGGACATCCCTGCCCTTCCACATGCATACGTGGAAAGCCTTGGGGCAGGGAGAGCATGCCTCCCTGCTCTACCATGCACCTACATGAAAAGGCTAAAGCAGGGAGAGCTACAGCAAAACCCACCAAAACCACCACACCAGGCAGACCTCCCTGGCCTTCCATGCTTTCATGGAAGAGCCAGTAGGAAAAGGTAGCTGAACTATGAAGTCGGAAGCAAGTTAAACCAAGATGAAATATGGTGAGGTGGGCTGAAGTTTCACAGATTGCTGTTGGGGCAATATAGCTAATAGGTTTACACAGAGAGCCTGAGCAGCTCTGCAATAACATTTATTGTTTAATCTAGTGCAGTTTGAATGAACATGGCAGGTCAGGCTGGATGGCATTGCCTCTGGGCACAGTTGGTGAAATTCTAAGCAGGACAAGAATCAGCCATTGTTGTCCAGGCCTGGAATATGGACTACTGAAATGATGAAATTATCCAAACGCAGAGGACCATGTGAAGCGCATCACAAATCTATTAATAACGAAACTGAGGAGTGCCCTTGTTAATGATGTTTACATCTGCTGTCTCATTGTCACAAAAACAGGATTTGCTTCTTGACCAGTGTTTACCCCACAGAAGATGAGCAATGCAATTGGGTAGCAGTGGAAGAAGTGTTAGCTGACAAAGATGACAACTCTTTTGGCCAAGCATCAGCAAATCACTGATTATTGAAAACCCCTGCAACCAATGGAAGGGGCTATGTCTGTGAACAACTTAATTGCTAATGGAGATTCCAGGTTTTCATGATAGAAGAATGAGATACCATTCCATTTACCCAACAAAAGGAGACCAGAACTGGCGTTCTGATCTGCAGCCTGTATCCAAACTCACCCTAACATGGAGTTCTCTACAGATTTCGAGAGGTCAAAAGCCTGGATACAAAGGAGCATCCCTAGGGAATAACATGTAATTAAGATGCCCAAACAGAGAAACAATTCTCATTGAAATTGTTCTCTCATGCACTTCTCATGACCTCTCTGGAACTATTTGACTCTTTTGAGGGGCAGTGAAGCTTGCATCTGGTTGCTGTCTATCGAATTTCTCGGCATCACCTTTGTCAAGTCAGTTAATTTGTATAGCGTTTTTAACAAGTCATTGTCGCAAAGCAGCTTTACAGAAAATTCAAAACTTTAAGCTTGAGCTAATTTTATCCCTAATGAGCAAGCCTATGGCAACAATGGCAAGGAAAAACTCCCTCAGAGAACATGAGGAAGAAACCTTGAGAGGAACCAGACTCAAAGGGGAACCCGTCCTCATTTGGGTGAGAACAGATAACATGATTAGATACAGTATAACTTGCTTCTATAACTGTGTCCGATATAGTCAAAGTGCAACTGTGTAACCAGGAAATTCATTATAGTTTGAACATGAGGTCTGTTTTGTTGAAGTTATCAACTCTTCATTGATATTTTGAACTTTGTCATTACAAAGAGCAGATAAATCGATTATTAGGGTTTTTTTCTCTCTCCTCTCAAAATATTTATGAGGAGCTATCTTATGGGGTTAACGTAAATTACCAAATTGAGTAGTTGGGTGGTCATCGTTCTGTGACACAGGAGCTGCCCCATGGTGAATTTGACAGCATGGAGGATGTAAATAAACCCACTGTTACTGGGAAATGCGAACTTGGAGAGGGAGCCGACCGGACTCCGGGGCTTAGACTCTGGAGTTCATGGTGGCAAGTGATGCTGGATGCTGCACAAGGCTGACAAGGAGTTATTCAGGTTCACAGGTGTGGCTGCTGGGGCTTAGACTCGCGCTCTCGGGTGACAGAGCGACCAGAACAGCCAGAAATGAGACTGCATGGAGGTGTGGCAGTGTTTTCATTGTCGGCAGCTTCCCTAGGAGCAGAAGGGCCAAAAGATCTGCAGCTGGGGGCTCAATACGTCCCTGGGACAATGTAAACATTTCCTCGAGGGAAGCTTTGACTGGAGCCGTGATGCTATTTATTAACACCATTTCCAGGAGCCTGGACGCAGGCCATTCATTAATCCTAGGAGCAGAAGACTTCAACTCACTAAACAAGAGTTCCGGCAAATGGAAATGGTGCTCACTTGCAAATTGGCTTGCGGAGGAAGCAGCAAATGTAGGCAGGTTAAAGCAGCTTAAATAAGGTGATCGATGAGAGATTTGCCAATAGAATACATAGAAGGGAATCATCTGAGCTGTCAGCTGATGTAGCTGGGATTAAAGGTCATAGGCAAAGGTTTTCAATTTATGCACACTTGAAATTTTATATGTTAAAAAACCCTCGTAATTTTCTTCTGGTCCCAAGAAGTATTGTTAAAAAGTAATAATTAAAATAGGTTAGCATGGATCGCGACGAATTTCTGCTTGGCGATTTTCACGACCACTCAGCGTGTGACGTCATTCAAGGCAAACAAATCGCTTGAGTTTAATCTACTTCAGTTTATTTGCATTGCCGTGCAGACATGCGTTCGGGAATTTCCAAAGAAAAACCATGCCTTATTGTTGCGCAGTGAACTGTAACAACGGGACCGGATCAGGAAGAAGTTTTTATCTTTTTCCAAGAAAGGAGAAGAGGTGGAGAGATTGGATTGTGCACGTGAAGTGAGAGGGTTGGCAGCCGGGTAAATACGCCACTCTGTGCTCCGATCACTTCGACGACGATTCATTTTTGAAGAATCCCCATCTGTTGGAGAGTTTAGGTGTCAGTATCGGACAGAGAAGGCTCAAACCTGACACTGTTCCAACAAGATTCAAACACAAAATCAAGCAGTTAAAGAAGAAACAGAGCAGCAACGCTCAAGCAAAAAGGAGAAGATTGGAGGTAAACATTTTTACCTTTGCTTGCAATTGACAAGTCAAGAATCCTGAGGGATCCTGTACAATCGTTGTGGAAATGAGACAAAGGGATATTTCCTCGCTTAGAGTTGGCTATAAATAGTGTAATGTAGCGGATGGCAGGCTAATGTGGCCTACTGGCGCACTGTCCAGTAATTGTTCCCCATATCCACTAGGGAGGGTGCTTTAATTATTCTTCAAAAGGGCTCTTATTTAGTATTACGACGACAGTAGGAATTTATCATAACTACCAGGATAAATCGTTTGGGCGCGAGTCTTGTTCAGGTCTGGGGTCACCGCGATCAGAGTCGGCCAAGTCGCTGTCCGATTCCGAGGCCGCACAGTCAAACCAGTGAGCCACGTTCACCGATTGCTTCGCGACGGCCACAGGGTCATACATATACGGTTTCACCTCTCGATATTTAGTTTGGAGAGTTCCTACTTCAAAATCGCTCCCGCTTTCAGACATTTTACACAACCGCTCACGACCAAAGTCTGTACACGTGTGCTCAGTTCGCAGGTAAACGCAGAGCTGCTCCCGGTCTGTTTGGCTTAAATTACGTCACGACGACGCCCCCTGGCGGTGAAACTGCGAAACAGTGAGCTGTAAACAAACCTTTGGAAATTGGGCAAAACAGTATATTTTAACTGTTTTATTCAGTTTTAGGGGGCAAATTAGACACTCTAAAGATTGAATTCGCTTTTTGGGTCGTTCTTCTAGACAATAAAGTTGATGTTCTACGTTTCACCTCTGACCCTTGCCTATGACCTAGAATTAGTTAGTTAGTTAGTTAACTAAATCAATTAATTGTAAAATTAAAAAATACATAAAAATATACAGTTTTCACCATACCTGTGCAGAACTAAGTAGGGCAGAACTCAATCAATCAATCAATCAATCAATCAATCAATCAATCAATCAATCAATCAATCAATCAATCGTAAAAATAAATAAATCAGCATAAATTTCACAATTCTTGTGTAGAATTAAGTAAGGATTTCTATTATTTAGCCAGTTAATTAACTAGTTAACTGATCAATTCATTAATTAGTTAATTAATTGAAGAAAATAAATGCAAATATAAATTTTCACCATATCTGTGTAGAACTAAGTAGGGCTTTCTGTTAGTTAATTAATTGTATAAAAAAAAAAAATCAACACAATTTTCACCACACTATAGCTAAGAGAACTAATCAGGGCTTTCAGTTGATTTGATTTTTTTTTAAATCAGTTAGTTAATCTTGATATTAAGCCTTTGTAGATGTTTGCCTTTATCCTGCGTCACGCTTCAGGAAGTCAGTGAAGCAAAATAATCCTGAAAAACATCAAACCCTTAATTTGTATTGTTGATATAGTTAATTATTTCTTTGAGATACTGTATGAGGTCATGTTTTTGTCTGTCTCAGGTTTTACGACTGTCTGAAGTCGGCGCTGGAGCCGGAGGAGGATAAAAGATGTGTAAAGGATGCAGAGTCGGATGAGAAAGCCGTGTACAGACGCAGGAGGAGGAGGAGGAGAGATCAGGACGGGGCGAGATCAGACTGTGATGTCAGACGGCAGAGTGACAGTGATCACGAGCACAGTGACGAGCCGGACGGCCGACTGACGTTATTCTCTTAGAGCCTTCGCTGGACTTAATGAGGCTCAACACCTCATCCTCAGCAGCCTGATGATTATTATTATTTATTATTTTTTAAATGGGGATTTTCCTTAATTTTATATCAAACCGTTATCATGTGCTTTGCTGCTGTTCAGTGTGAGAATAAAAACCAACTCATGGTTTTATAATATTAAAATACACACACGAGTCTAAACCAAACACACAGCACTATATACCTTACATTCTGACTCATTTTTATGCCTCCGACACCGTAAGGTGCAGGAGGCATTATGTTTTCGGGTTGTCCGTCTGTACGGCCGTGCGTCCCAAAACCTTGTGAACGCGATATCTTAAAGGCTAATGAAAGGAATTTCACCAAACTTTCACCATTTGTGCGATTTGGGACAAACATGAACTGATTAGATTTTGAGATCAGAAGGTCTAAGGTCAAGGTCACTGTGAGGTCAAATGTCGTCCGAAAACCTTGTGAACACAATATCTCCAAGGCAGATGAAAGGAATTGCACCAAACTTTCACCATTTTTGCACTCAATCTTTAAAACTGTAAAATGCCAAAAAATATTTTCCTTTCTGTTCTGATTGTTTAATCCTTAAATTAATATGCTATTTTAAAATATAAAAAATATTATTTTTTTAGACATTAAATGGAGTATCGAACGTTTGTAAAAACTGTGACCTGGCTGTATTGCTAGGAGATCGTGAGCTGATCTGTAGCTATATCTTGATGCGTGGTGTTGAAGTGCCTTTGTGAATCGTGACGTGATATTTTTGTCGTATCGCCGCATTTCTATTAATACCTTTAATAAAGGTGAGTTGTTATTTTCAACAAAATTTTTAAAAATGTAAAAATTTGGTCACATAGTTATACCACTGATAAAATAGACAAATTGTTCATGTAATCTTTAGAACTCCGTAACACAACTGTTATTACTTATTAGTATTATTATTCTGGATAACGTTCGCTCCTGCTTGTTTATTTCTACAAGAAAAAGAATTTTGGATAAATCAGCAGACATTGACCGCTGTGGTTGTGTTTTATGAATTGATAATTGATTAAGTTTATCTTCTGACTGTTTGGGGAAATCAATGAAATCACAAGTTGCTTTTAACCTTGTTGTATAGTAATTAACTTAGCTTTGTAAGTAAAGCTCATCAGGGTGTTGTGATTTAAAAAAAAATGTCACTGTATGAGAACTTTGACTAAAAATATCTTGGTAAAAAGAAATGCAAAGCAATGGTGAAAATGAGGGGGAAGTATTTATTCTGACATCTGGGGGGGAAGAAGATCAAATCCTGTAATTGTTCCTCAGACTTAAAAATATTTTTGAGAGACTTCTGTGAAATCTTTTACTGTCAGTGTTTAGTGTGGTGGTGTTGAGAGCAAAGAGAGGGCGCGTGAGCGAGCAAGCGGCTGTGAGGAAAAGTGACTTGTTGGAGTCAGAAGTAGAACATTGGCTTAGTTCACTTTTTTTTTTATATATATCTGTTGCATATGTTAAAGAATAAAACAAAGGTGCTTTGGTGAATCTCGGGTGAGTGGGTTGTGAGATTTTTGGGTGTAACAGAAAATTCAGAAATTAATTTTAATCATTTTTAAGAAAGTCACCTATGATATGACACTAACGACTCTCATGAACACTCGAGACGTCAAATCTGAATCCTAGATTAGTGCTGTTTTCTGTGATTTTAAACCTCAGACAGCTTTGTATTTCAAAAAAAAAATTCCCCGTCCCCCTTTTCGGTTACTTGTTAACTGTGTAAGTGTAACCCTGTGTTTGAGGTTCTCTCCGAGTTCTGCTGTAATGATGGGTCTGCACCTTACATAAACACGACGTGCATGCACTCAGCTATTCGTGGTGAAAAGTAACAGGGCTGATGGCATTTTTGTCTCGTTACTCATCCAAGTCAGATCTGGGCGTTGGATCTCCCTGGTGAATCGAGCAGCGGACGCTTCAAAGCTTTCACCTTTGACCTCTCGGACAGCTGCTTTTTCATTCAGGCAGAGAGCAGAGGTCAAGATCCTGCATGCTGAGATTTTCATAGTTGTGTGTAACATATATGCGTTTACCCATTAGTAATTGGTGACATGATACAATATGTAATCCCAGTCTACAACAGGTAAAATGTTATAGCTTACATTAAGTTGTTTCAGTGTTTCTGTCCCAGAGATAACATCTGTCTCATCAGGAAAGACGTAAAAAATTAAAGATAGTCTTCTAAGGTTTCATATTTGAGAGTTTTAAGCAGGGTTTTTTTTTTTTGGTGAAGGAAGACAGAATAATCCAATAAGTGAAGCAAAGAACTCTCTTACACTCCAAAGAACCTTTAAAGGAACCAGTTTTTTTATAAGTTTATCACGCGGTTCTAAGTAGAACTATTTAAATTGAGCCAATTCAAGAGTACAGTGTGTTGCATGAAAGACAAAATTGTGTGAAGAGTTAGTTTTTTGACAGTTTGACTGTTCACTAACTTGTCTTAATTCTGTCGATGTTGTGAATTGTCATCTCAGGAGTTTAGTCGACTCTAGAAATATTGGCACCTTTCAGGAGAGCGTGGGGGAAAATTATCACATTAAAGAAACATGACACAGAAGGATTGGAATTTTGCAGTAATTTAGAGAAGCCGCTTTCCTCGAACATATTACTTTTTATAAGAAGTTCTCGTGTTTCTCTCCAAAACATGTGGCGCTGTTATCCCTTAAAATGTTTTAGAATGTTGGCCATTAAATCCTCCTTGGGGAGAAATAAATATTAGAGGTATGTTTGGAATGGTGCATTGTGGTCTGATGAGACCAAATCGAACACATTGCCCAGGAAGACAGTTTTATTATTATTACTACTACTACTTAAACCCGTCATGCCCTCTGCAGTGTGTGTGTGTGTGTGTGTGTGTGTGTGTGTGTGTGTGTGTGTGTGTGGGGTTGATTTGAGAACTTTTGGTCTGAATTTGTAGTATGTAAGAATAAAAAAAATATTTCACAGAGGAGTGTTCATGATCTACAAGTCTCTCTAACCTTGTTAGAGATTACAGGATTAGGCTTAGTGACTGTTTTCCTTCTCTGGTTTGGAGTGTCAATAATTTTGAACGCAGTGTTTTGCAGGGGAATTGACTACAGAAACAAGTTAGATATGAAGGGTTTATTTGCAAAACGGTGTATCTCCATTTTGTAGAATGTTGGGAAATTGACATTTTGTATTGGGCAT
>JAODJS010000026.1:2210321-2222905 GCA_027576325.1 Sciades assimilis | reverse complement strand
TGCTGCAGTGTCCGTCACTTTAAAAGGTGAGAGCGATTATGTAAATCTATAAATCTGAATGACACTGATAAATATTCAACACTGATTCATTCTCACATCATTATCTACACAGGGTTTCAGAACGTAGGTGTGTATGCAGGAGTTGGACTTGTTGTGTTTGTGTGTGTTTGTTTCATCGTCATCTTCTTGTTTCTAAGGTAATAAAATGCAGATTTTTTTTCACCTCAATATCAAAAATAGAGTGAGTTTATAGTCATAATTTTTACAGAATTTACTGCTGTACAGCTTTGTGTGTTTGAATGTTTTTCCAGTAAACACTCCTGTTTATGACTGACCATAGTTTATGTAAACTCTTTGGTCAAAGGTTTGTGCACCTTCACTCTCATCATCAGATATCCCTGCTGAACATCTCATTCCAGATTTATTCCCCTTTTTACTGTTATAATAAGGCTTTCACTAGATTTTGGGGTGTGCCTGTGGGGATTTATGTTAATTCAGTTCAGTGACAAGAGCATTACTGAGATCAGACTCTGATGCTGGGATGTTGAGGCTCCAGTTCCAGTTCATCCCAAAGGTGTTCAGTGGGGTTGAGTTCAGTCAGGGCTGGAACAAGTTTTGACCTGAACATTCTGTACAGTTGTGAGCTTCCAACATTGTGTTTCAGGAAGCACCACATGTGGGTGTGATGGTCAGGGGTGGTCCGGTATCTTTAGTGTTTACTGTAACATGACTCATTGATTTATTATTTCTTTCAACAGGAAAAAGAAGAGAATTGGTTCAACAGCAGCCCACAGTTTAAAACAGGTAAATAAATGTCCAGATAATTGCTGAGAAGTGTGTTTAGATAGCTAGAACTTTATTGTCATTGTAATGCACAAGTACAGGGCAAAGAAATTGGTTGGCTGTCCTTTGCTGGCGCACATAACTTGAAAGATAAATAATAGATCAATATTAAGACACACATTTAAAAAAAAATCAAGAGATATTGCACATTTCAGGTGTTCATGCTATTTGTGTGTCCATCTTCAGTGCTGTTATGGCTCCAGTGTAAAAACTGGTTTTCAGTCCATTAGTTCTTGTTTTTATTGCCCTGAAATGCCTTCCAGAAGGCAACGGTTTGAATAGATGGTGTCTGGGATGTGATGGGTCCTTGAGGATGCTGTGAACTTTTCTGAAGCCATGTCTTATGTAAATATCTTCAAGGGAGTTTAGAGAGCAACCAATAATTTTTTGAGCTATGGAGATGACCCTCTGGAGTGCTTTCTTCCATGCTGATGAGAAACTGGTGAACCAAGCAAAGATGCAGTATCTCAGTACACTTTCAACTGAACACTGGTAGAAGGACACCAGCAGTTTGTCAGCCAGGTTATTTTTTTCTTAGTTTCTTCAAGAAATGGAGATGCTGCTATGCCTTCTTTCCCAGTGCTGTAGTGTTGGTGTTCCAGGACAGATCATCATCCACATGTACACCCAGAAACCTGAAGTCTGAAACCCTCTCCATGCGCCCTCCATTGATGTACAGAGGATGCAGATCAAACTTTTTCCTTCTATAGTCGATGGTCTGATCTTTGGTTTTGGAGGTGTTCAGGACCAAGTTATTCTGTGTGCACTACACTGACAGCCTCTGGATCTCATCTCTGTATGCCACCTCATCTTCTCCAGAGGTGAGCCCCACCATGGTTGTATCATCCACAAATTTAATTTTGGCATTACTCGGATGTGTGGGGTTGCAGTCGTGCGTGTAGAGAGTGTAGAGCAAGGGGCTGAGCACACAACCCTGTGGAGAGCCAGTACTGAGACTGAGGGCTGGAAGTCATTCCACCTGCTGTCAGTTGTGTTTGTTTGTTTGTTACAGGGATGGTGCATAAAAGGAGAGAGAGATCAAAGAAAGGGAGCTCTCTCCCTGACCACAACGCATGTGTGAGTGAGTGAGTGTGTGAGAAAGGAAAGAAAGCTGACAAGCTAAAATAAAGTGGTTTGTGGAACATTACCTCTCACCTGCCATACTTCTGTGCTCCACCCACATCAGGAATTACTACAGTCGTGCCAAAATCCATGAGCACAGAAGGGAACCACCCCATGGAGTCTTCCCCATTCAAAGAGCTCATCCTTGCCCTCATTATCGCCCACCAGAACTAGCATCAAGTGCTGATCACCCTCCTGAAGGAGCAGCAGCAATGCTTCGAAGACTTGATGCTGGCCCAGCAGGAAGATCGCCAGGCATTCTGGCACCTGCTCGCATCAGCAGGGCTGTTGGCCACCACTGCCACCACCCGCACGAAGATGGGACCGCAGGATTATCCAGAAGCATTCCTCACTCTCTTTGAGCAAGCAGCCGAGGCCTGGGGGTGGCCGCAGGAGCAGCGGATGGGGTGCCTCTTCCTGCTCCTGACTGGTGAGGCTCAGCTCGCAGTGCAGCAGCTCCCTGCTGACAGCTGACTGGTCTATGTTGACCTAAAGAAAGCCATTCTGCAGTGGCTCAGCTGCTCTCTGGAGCAACATAATCAGCGCTTCCGGATGCTGGCACTGGAGGAGGTCGGCCGGCCGTTTTCATTTGGCCAGCAACTCCGGGATACGATGAGATCATCGATCTGGTAGCACTGGAGCAGTTTATCTCTCGACTTCTGGAAGGAATGGTGGAATGGGTAGAATAAAGGCGGTGGTTAGTTCTCATCTTACCCACTCATTGATTTTGGGTACTGATTGGCCGGGATTTAAAAAACTAATGGAATATTTAACACATAGTGGTTCCTGCCCTAGTAGCTCATGGGAAGATCCCGGTGTGGCATTGGCTGGAGAAGGTGTCACATAGCTGTCAACGTCAACACCGCATCATAGTGAGGAGCAGCCTGCTCCTCCTCCCTCTCTCAGGGATTCCCTCAGGGATTTCCCGTTAGAGCAGTCATGAGATGAGTCTCTGTTGCATGCATTTAACCAAGTGAGAGTAATCGATGGTCAAACTCTTCAGCCAAGCATGTCACTGACCTTCCCCTATTTTGCCATTATTATAGATAGATTGTACCGAGTGATGCAGGACACTCAAACCAACATCAACATGGGGATATCACTTTATTTTAGTTCTAGTGGACTATGCAACGCGATATCCGGAAGCAGTGCCTCTCCGCAATATCTCATCATGCAGTATTGCACAGGCACTCTTCTGCTTTATCTCCTGGGTCGGGATTCTAAAAGAAATCCTGACAGACCAAGGCACCTCATTTATGTCATGCACACTGTGTGAGCTATATGGCTTACTGGGGATTAAGCCTATCCACACCAGTGTCTATCACCCACAAATGGATGGCTTAGTAGAGCGATGTAACCAGACACTCAAAAACATAATCTAGAAATTCATAAGTGAAGATGCACCTAATTGGTATAAGTGGCTCGAGCCCCTGTTATTCACAGTATGAGAGGTCCCGCAAGCCTCCACAAGGTTTTCTCCCTTTGAATTATTATATGGGTGTAAGCCTAGTGGCATTCTGGATGTGCTGTGGGAAAACTGGGAGGAGGGACCTTCACCTATTAAAAATGAAATCCAGTATGTTCTTGACCTGCGTGCAAAACTCCACACCCTCACACACCTAACCCAGGAGAATTTGCGGCAGGCACAAGAACATCAAAGCTGGCTGTATGACAGGGGCACACACCTTAGAGAGTTCATGCCAGGAGACAAAGTCCTCCCATTATTGCCCATGTCAAGTTCTAAATTAGTCGCCAAGTGGCAAGAGCCCTTCGAGGTCACACAGCGAGTTGGGGACATTAACTATGAGGTTAAACGAACAGATATGGGTGGGGCACTGCAAGTCTACCACCTCAACCTTTTAAAATGCTGGAATAAGGGGGTCCCCATGGCATTGGCGTTGGTAGTCCCAGAGAAGGTGGAGCTGGGGCCGGAGGTAAAAAAGATAACATCTCGGATCACTCCAGTCCCTTGTGGAGACCACCTCTAGCCGGCCCAACTCACAGAGGTAGCCAAGTTTCAGAAGGAATTTTCTAATGTGTTCTTGCCCCTTCTGGGTCGTACCCATTACATAGAACACCACATGGAAATGCCCCCGGGGGTGGTAGTGCATATCCGCCCTTACCGCTTGCCCAAGCACAAGAAAAAGGTGGCTCAGGATGAACTCAAGGCCATGCTTGAAATGGGCATAATTGAGAAGTCCCACAGTGACTGGAGCAGCCCAATGGTCCTGGTTCCCAAGACCAATGGGTCGGTCCGGTTCTGTCTGGACTATAGAAAGGTCAATATGGCATCTAAATTTGACAAATACCCAGTGCCTCTCATTGATGTCTTGTTTGATCAGTTAGGTGCTGCTCGCTTTTCTTCGACACTGGATCTAACAAAGGGATATTGGCAAATCCCCTTGACTCTTCTATCCCGAGAAAAAATGGACTTTTCAACACCGTTTGGTTTACACCAATTTGTCACACTCCCTTTCTGGTTGTTTGGGGTGCCCGCTATGTACCAGCGGCTTATGGACAGGGTCCTCCACCCTCATGCTGCCTACGCGGCCGTCTATCTAGATGACATAACAATCTACAGTCATGATTGGCCATGGCACTTGGAACACCTGAGGGCTGTTCTAAAGTTGCTGAGCAGAGCGGGCCTCACAGCTGATCCAAAAAAAGTGTGCAATTGGGTGGGTGGAAGTACGGTATCTGGGGTTCCACTTGCATCATTGGCAGGTGCATCCTCAAATTAACAAGACTGCAACGATTGCAGCCTACCTGAGGCCCAAGACCAAAAAGGAAGTGAGGTGGTTCTTGGGGCTGGCTGGCTATTATCATAGGTTTCTACATAATTATTCGGACGTCACCAGCCTGCTAACAGTGCCAACAGGCCTTCTCTGAGGTAAAAGCTGCACTGTGTGGGGACCACTTTTACACTCCCCTGACTTTGCTCTCCCCTTTATTTTGCAGACTGATGCATCAGACAGAGGGCTAGGAACTGTTTTGTCCCAGGAGGTGGAGGGCGAGGAGCGCCCTGTGCTGTACATTAGCCGAAAGCTGTCAATGCGTGAAAGCAAGTACAGCACAATTGAAAAGGAGTGTCTTGCCATCAAGTGGGTGGTCCTCACTCTCTGATACTACTTGCTGGGGTGCCCTTTCACTCTCTTTTTGGACCATGTGCCCCTCCAGTGTCTCCACCGCACGAAGGATGCCAATGCGTGGGTCACCCATTGGTATCTCACTCTCCAGCCCTTTAAGTTTGAGGTGATCCACAGGCCGGGGGCACAGATGGTGGTGGTGGACTTCCTGTCCTGTCAGGGTGGGAGTCAGCTTCAGGCCAGATGACTCCATGGCCTGAGTCAGGCAGTGGGGGTATGGAGCAGTGGGGGGAAGCTAAGTCATTCCACCTGCTGCCAATTGTGTGTGTGTTTGTTACAGGGATGGAGCATAAAATGAGAGAGAGGTGGAGTTCAGCAGTGAGACAGCTGAAGGAAAAGCAACTATTCCTGGACCTGGTGGTTTTGGTCTGAAGGCTCCTGTAGTGCTTTCCAGAGGGCAGGAGAGTGAAAAGTTTGTGTGCTGGATAGCAGGAATCTTTGATGATGTTTATGGCTCTCCTGAGACATTGCTTCCTGGAGACATCCTCAAAAGCAGGAAGCAAGGCTCCCACAACATGCAGGGTGATCTTCACCACCCTCTGCAGTGCCTTCTGGTCCAAAACATACCAGTTGATGGATGATATAGAATTATCATCATAAGCAGCAGATGAATTAATTACATTTTTCTATTGATCCAATTAGGATCAAGGTCACATCAAGGTCAAATGTCAGAAATATGTTTATCAATACACTATGTCAGATCTGCTCATCTCATTTTCATCCACTTATCCGGGGCCGGGTCACGGAGGCAGCAGTCTGAGCATGGAAGCCCAAGCTTCTCTCTCCCCAGACACCTTGGCCAGCTCCTTGGGAAAAACAATGAGGCATTCCCAGGCCAGCTGAGAGACATAGTCCCTCCAGAGTGTCCTGGGTCTTCCCTGGGGCCTCCTCCCTGGGGGACATGCCTGGAAAACTTCCCCAGGGAGGCGTCCAGGAGGCATCTGAAAGAGATGCCCGAGCCACCTCAGCTGATTCCTCTTGATTTGGAGGAGCAATGGCTCTACTCCGAGCTCCTCCCGAGTGACTGCGCTTCACACCCTATCTCTAAGAGAGCACCCAGCCACCCTGAGAAGGAAACTCATTTCGGACACTTGTATCAGCGATCTTCTTCTTTCAGTCATGACCCAAAGCTCATGATCGTAGGTGAGAATCAGAACATTGATTGACCAGTAAATCGAGAGGTTTGCCTTTTGGCTCAGCTCCTTCTTCACCATGATGGACCGGTAAAGTGACCTCATCGCTGCGGAGGCTGCACTGATCCACCTGTCGATCTCATGCTCCATCCTTCCTTCACTCGTGAACAAGATCCCGAGATACTTAAACTCCTTCACTTGAGACAGGACTGCTCCAGCAACCTGAAGAGGGCAAGCCACCCTTTTCCAGTTGAGAACCATGGCCTTAGACTTGGAGGTGCTGATTCTCATCCCAGCCACTTCACACTCAACTGCAAACCACCCCAGTACATACTGAATGTCCTTGTTTGAAGAAGCCAACAGGACAACATCATCCACAAAAAGCAGAGATGAAATCCTGTGGTTCCCAAACAGGATTCCCTCCGGCCCCTGGCTGCACCTAGAAATTCTGTCCATAAAAATTATGAACAGAACCGGTGACAAAGGGCAGGCGGTTTTTAAAAATGGCAACAAAATACGGAATGAAAGTATTTGACTGTCAGAACGCATCCCCCCCCAGAAGGTATTGCATTTTTCACACATTATGACTGTCATTTCACCGGTTTGTTTACATTCTAAGCGGAAATTATTTTGTCGGTCGCTTTTATGAAGTTTTTATTTCTAGAATTTGCAAAAAATAAAAAGGCTCCGTTTCTCAAAATCCAGTAAATTTGGACAGAATAAAACCGTTATTCCACTCAATCTGGTCGTACACTCGGTTCTACGCGCCTCGTCGGCTATCAGCTCATGTACGACTCGATTTCGTGGAATAATTGTTAAATGGATCACCCAGTCCCAGTGAATCTTGGCTACTCGACGTGTTTCCTCCATATTTTACTTCACTTAAATGACTGGTCCCAGTCTTCTTTTGGCTGATGGTTATTTAAGGACCAGTGATGCTGATATTTAAAAAAAAACGCTGATGATCCGGTTTAATTTCTCAAACATGTCAAAGATACAAACTGGATTTCTACATTTCCTAAGCCCTCGCGGTTTTATGCTGATGTTTATTTTTGTCTCTCCAGTGAACTACGACGTGTCCACGGCAAAGAACCTCCTGCTATTGGCATCGTCTCAGGAGGAGCAGCAGAAATGGGTCAGCAGGCTCGTTAAGAAGATCCCGAAAAAGCCTCCAGGCCCTGAATGGAGCCATCGCTCGTCCCCTCGCGCCCCCACTAAAGTCCAGGCCAGCCAGTCGATGAGGAGAACCAGCCGCCAGCTACAGGCCGGGAAACCCAGGTGAGCAAACGCACCCGAATCTGCGCTATCCAGTGTTGCATCTCATTGACCTGGATCACGTGTAACATTTCTCCTAACCTCAGTTCAGTGACGAAAAGTCGCAACCACGTAAACCTTCTTGCTCACGTCCACTCGTGAGCCTCCTGACACCAGTCTGAATTCAGACTTTTTTTTTTCTTTGAATCTGTTTATGACCATTTCTTTACAAATTTAAAAGTAACCCTGTTAAATGTGACTCGAAATGGATGT
Source organism: Sciades assimilis (assembly GCA_027576325.1). NCBI lineage: Eukaryota > Metazoa > Chordata > Actinopteri > Siluriformes > Ariidae > Sciades > Sciades assimilis. The sequence goes on along the minus strand of JAODJS010000026.1, from coordinate 2,215,134 downwards.
TCCGGTTGTTGGTTACGTAGTGCAACTCTGTATGATATACACACAGGACTGTGCAAAACTGCATGGAGCCCACAGCGCCCCCTCCAGGCAGGGAGAAATTCATCCACCACAAGGGTCATGAGTTTTTGCCCATTCTCTACCACTTCCCTACCACGTGTGAAGCCTGCGCTAAGCCCCTGTGGAACATGATCAAGCCTCCCTTGGCGCTGGAGTGCCAACGGTGCCAGATCAAGTGCCACAAAGACCACATGGACAAGAAAGAGGAGGTTCTTACGCCGTGTAACCCTGCCAGATTCAACCCCCAGTTCGCCGCCGGGTGACAATTAACTGGGCGGGGTGTTTGATTCTTTATAGCGAGCGCTAACAATCGGAAATGACCTGGAGCTCAAGTGGTCTCGGTTTTGCAGTTTTCTTTTTAAAAGAAATGTATGAAGTTAAGGTTGAGATTCAAAACCGTGTCTTGTTTTGGCTCCAGTTCATTTTTTTTTCCTGACTTTCACAGTTTCTTAAAGAAGAACTCGTCATCCATGGCATGCCTTTTGCCACTAACAAGCCTTTCTGTTCAATCCAGCATCCGCAATGAAACCTCCTCCATGCTTGGGGCTAAAGCCGAGTTGCTCGCTAGAACCTGATTTGAAGGCTGCGTCACACAAATTGGAGTAACGTAGGCTATTACCGTTAGTCAAGTCTAATTCTTGATCAGTCTTCCTGGATTTGATTTTGATGTTCCTGTACAGCCTTCAAATGACGTTTATTGAGCAATCAGACTGGTAGCGTTGCTGGGTTTGGTATTTTAGCGATAGGTTCTTGGCTGCAAGTTGGCAGAGGACTTAAACTCAGTGCTGCTGCTCCCTTCGATGGTTCTAGTTTGTAAGCCAATGGGACAACCGTTATTATATGATATGATGTGAATCTGAATTCAGAGTTATTATGGATATTCACTTTCATCCCACCAGTATTTGGAAATGGTTTATTTCTGTATATCCCAGTGTTCCAGCTGAAAACCCTCTCTGAAAGTTGACACTCAGTACTCTCTGCCTCTCTTTAAAGGTTCTCAGCGTCGACCGTCAGGATGTTTCCCAGACTGAGGAAACTGAACGTTCTCCGTTGTTATCTCAATGTCGCCTGTCTCATGAGGAATTTTAAAGGAAGTTAGCTTTCTTTAGGGTCTTCATGTTATTCATGTTGTTTAGCTGTACATATCTGCCAGGTGATGGTTGGTTAGATTGAAGAAAAGCTTGGACTGAACCATCAGAGAGTCTGTCGAGAGGGGTGGGTGGAGGGTGGAGGGTTGGTTGGTTGATTGGTGATGCTGCTCTGTGTACTCAACACTCTTCCTCCCTTTCAGGCTTCTGGATGTGGGTCTTGAGGACTGGAATTGGGCTTTCGATGAGATCCATGATGATGATGATGAGAATGAATTTAATGTGTAAAGGAGCATGCAGGGTTCGAATCATGGTAACTCCTGAGTGGATGATTGCGAGTGTGGCTTTGAAGCGGGTGTTAGGAGACGGAGAACCCGATCCGGTCCAAACATCCTCTCTTTCACTTTCAGGCTAAATGAGACGAAACGCACTCCCTTCACACGTTCACTGCCCGGTCCATTTCCAGTTTCAGTCCCAACGAAAGAGAGAATGTTTGTTTACCATTGGGTGTTTGGCTTGTCTTTCTCTCCACCTGCTTTTTGACCTTCTAACCTTTTCACCCTAGCCCGCCCAGGTCAGGATCCCCATCCAGGAGAAGAGAGGACTCCAAGAGCCATCTGAACAAATGACTTGCTTGTTTTTGGTGTTTTTTTTTTCTGTTTTACTTGAATTTTTTTGCCAAACTTTTTATTTATCAAATGACAAACCCATGTGTCAGGCTAGCTAAATATCATTCACGATATTGTGTTTAAAAAAAAAAGTGTTGTACTGAAGCAGTATCCTGATTCATTTCAGTAGTTCTGTTATCTCATCCAATAAAAGTTAGCGAAATGGAGTGTTTTGCGTTTGCGTGATGAGTGCATGCATGGCGTGGTGTGTTTGTCGTGTCATCGTCTCCAGGCATGTGCCGATATAGAAGTTTTTTGGCTATTTGTGAAAATTTTATGCTAAATTATTACTCACTCAGGTGCGAGTTTGAAAGAACTGTGAGATTTCCGTTTGAAACTTGCAACACGTCTTCGCTAAAATTTGTTATGAAAATGCAAAGAGAGAGACAATATTTTACTTTGTTTGCTGCAGAAACACAACGAATTAGCAAAGTAGCTTTGGACTCGACGTCTGGTGGGATGCTAAGCTAACGTTAAGTCACAAGCTATTGGCGTTCCTGTTGAGTTTGATGGAAACTCGCTGAGTATTTTCTGTATTTCTTAAATTCGGAGCCAGTTTCCTTTCTGTACAGCTGATTTGTGTGAAACGTTTACATTCTGCGTATATTTATTTTCCTGAACTTCATGAATATTACGACTATTGGCACATGCCTGAGTGTGCATTATTTGTTGGATGTTGTGGGATAAAATGAAAAATGTGGTGAGACTAACTCGTTCTTTCTTTCTTTCTCTCTCTCTCTTTCTTTCCTCCCCTTCCTCTCTTTAGCTAACCTCACTTTGGGAATGTGGTGTAACTTCATGCTGAGGTTGGGCTCTCCTGCTTTCACACCAAGAACTTAACGTTTTTATGTTTTCATCGATCCAAACTAGCGAGAAAACGTTACGTTGCCGGTTTTGAGCGTTGCCGTGTAGGGACGTCTCAGAGGTTTCCCAGGACCTGAAAAAAATCCACAGAGAACCGTGAGATGATGAGTCTATCCAAATCTTGGATCTTCAGCTCCAGAACTTTTTTTTTTTCTTCACAAAACCAGAATGCAAAGCACTCAGATGGAAAGAAGCACCAAAGGGACACACTACAAGACTGTGGAGGAATCTGTGAGTTGTTGTTCTTGGGTGGGGTGGGGTGAGTGAGGGTGGGGGGATCGCCATCCTGTCCTGGAGATAGGTGTGTGCCCAAACTTGTATCACGGTTTTACGATATCATCACAATACATCAGCGAAGTATTGAGTCTGGAAGCTTTTTAACCTTTTCTCTGAATTCTGATAGGTAGGATCCGTGTGCAAACCAAGAACCTTGTAAGATTTGTTCAGGTGTTCCATCTCAAAAAGGAACCTTGATGGGCCTTGAGAAAAATGTCGGACTCTGAAGGGTTATTTGGTTGTCCTTCTGAAACTGGGTTTCAAGTAGAACCTTTTTGGCAAACTAGGACACAATAATTATCTAAAAATAGGGATCTTTAGAAGACTTTCTTACGTACCTGTCTATTGGGGACGGTATTTTGATGGACAAGAAACCTCAGAGATACACTCTTAAAAACGTGAAACTCTTCCAGGTTCTTTGTTTGTCCCTCTGGTCAAACTTGTATTTTACAATTAGAAGTTGTTCCAAGTCGAACTTAGAATCCTTAATTACACAAAATAAGGCGTTTTTGGAGACTTTCGATGGTAACCATCCAATGGGGCAACATTGTGACAGGTAAGGAACCCTGGCAGACTCGTGGCTCCACTGAGAAAATGCAGAACCGTTCAGGGTTCTTAGTTTGTTCCTCAGGAAGAGCACTTATACAGGTTGTGTAGAAGCTTTCAACAGAATATATTTCTGTATCAGAAATGGCCCCAGAGAGGACGTTTCCCCACAAGCTAAGAAACTTTAATTATTCAAATAACCTCCTGAAGAATCTTTTTGAAGCACCTTTTTTTCCCTCAGAGAAAAAAAAAGTTAATCCGCTTGTCTGAACATGAATCCAGAACTTCTGTCTTTGTGAGTAGAATTGGGATAACGACGCCAAGACCAAGGACACCTGCCATGCAGCTTGAAAATAAATTGGCCAAAGTCCTTTCAAAGTCCATGTCTTCAGAACGTGCAAATCCTGTCCAAATTCTCTTCAATGGAATGCCATATTGTGAAGCATCCAGGGTAACAGTATTGATCAATATCATGATGTATCGTAGAACCAGTTGGGCACACGCCTCATTTCATCCACCATGGAACTGAATGCACATCGATTGACAAACTTTGGACATCGGATTCCAAGAAGGACTGGTCCAATCTGTGCTTCATGGTCTCCATAACTGTCTCCAGGACTGTAGTATTTGGTACTTTAACACTACATTATCAGAGCCACCACACACACACGCGCGCGCACGCACATTTCAGTGTAAACCACACCCATTCTTAACAGAGGGTTCAGTATCTAAACCTGTTCTGAGGGCGGAACGTTCTGATCGGTTAATTTCAGCACAAGTCTGACAACGAGCCAGAATATTTCCTTAAAAGCATCCGACAAGAAAACTTGACAGCTCCAACGACAGTTTATTCAAAGCGGGGGGGGGGGATCCCAGATGATTTTGATTTGTTTCACACGTAACCTTTAAACAGTTGATGAGAATTTATTATAACGAGTCAGAAAACTGCCTCAATGATGAGAGAATTATAACTAACTAACTACAATAGTATATATATATTATATATATTACTATATAATAGCTAGCAATGTTATAACAAACGGATGATTTTGTTTTGTTGACTCGTTTTGATTTCTCGTTAACCGTGATCATTTAAAGCAGACATGGGCAAACTACGGCCCACGGGCCATGTACGGCCCGCCAGGCTTTTTAATCCGGCCCGCCGGATTTATCCAAATTATAGGAAAAATCTCATTCATTTTCCCTGCAATGCCCGCGTTTCCCCACTAGATGGCGGAAGGAGCGCCTTTTAATTAAGAACAATATGCGCATTTACACACAGCAGTGGTAGAAATTATTGAGCTTGAGTGTTTC
>JAODJS010000026.1:1754453-1765250 GCA_027576325.1 Sciades assimilis | reverse complement strand
GTAGAACAGGATAAAGCGGCTACAGATAATGAGATGAGAGGATTTTTCCATTTCCCTAAAACAGGAGGTGTGTGTGTGTGTGTGTGTGTGTGTGTGAGAATCTGAAATTGTCATTGCAAGCCACCAGCTGAGGGCATCCTTTCCCACACTTTCTCTCTCTCTCACACACACACCAATAAATAAATAAATAATCCCTGAATGTTGTGTGAAGAAATGAAAAGTCCTTGCAAAACATGTATAACTATCTTCATTTGCATATAATTGAATCATTTGCATAATTATACATATGTATTTACTTATTTGCATATATTCATATATTTAAAATGTTTCCTTCATGACATGGAGGTGTGTGTGTGTGTGTGTGTGAGACACTCATACACACAGTTAATTTACAAATGCCAGCGTGTTTAAAGCCGACCACGTCACAGTGAGTGCACAGAGGCATTATGGGTAATGGGAGTTTGGGGAATTTTCTCTTACTCATCCCGTTATCCGTGTCTTTTTTTCCTCTCGGCCACCCATCACGCGCTCGCTCGCTGGATTGAGACGCAGCAGATCTGCAGCTGTACTGTGTGACGACCCGCTTTCATCTCTCTCTCTCTCTCTCTCTCTCTCTCTCTCACACACACACACACACACAGGTTTGTATTCCATTCTCTCTTTCTTTTCTCAATTTCTCTCACTCTCTTTTTCACCTCTCCATCTGTTTTCTTCTTTTTCTTTCGCTCTACTCTTTGCCGTTGTTTTCCTCTTTCATCTATTTCCTTTTTCATCTCTTCCACTCTCTCTCTCTCTCTCTCTCTCTGTCAATCTGATCTCTCACTGTGTGAGTGAGTGAGTGTGTGTGTGTGTGTGTGTGTAACTCCTCTTGGTGTTGAGAGGCAGGTTTAGGAAATGAAGTGCACTCAGCGCCCCAAGGCCTCCACCATGAAGTGCGCACTTTGTTGTCATCCTTTGCTCCTTTCTTCACTCTTCAGGGGCCACGGGGTGGGGGGACCTCCCAGGAGACAGAGAGACAGACAGAGAGAGAGAGAGAGAGACAGTAGTGTTGATTTGTCTCCTGCTTCAGATCAAAGTTTAATTCCTTTATCCTTCAAGGCTATTTATACCACACACACACACACACACGCGCACACACACTCTCGCACACACACTCTCACACACACACACGCGCGCGCGCACACACACTCACACACACGCTCTCCATCACTATCTCTCATTTTCCTCTGCGTTCTTATCCTCTCTTTCACCTGTCTGACTCTCTGCCTATGTCTCTCTCTCTCTCCTTTAGATGTCTCTCTCTCTCTTTACCTGTCTCACTTTCTATCTCTTTCACCAGTCTCTCTCTCTGTCTCTCTCTCCTTTAACATCGTCAATATGTCTGTTTTTCTACTCGTCAATATGTCTGTTTTTCACCCCTCCTTATTTTTAATTCTCTGTGATCTCTCTCTCTCTCTCTCTCCCATTCTTTTCTCCCTGTCTCATTCTCTGTCCATTTCACTCTCGTTCATCTCTCTCTCTCTCTCATTCTGTCTTGCTTTTTCCATTTCACTCTCTCTTTACCTGTCTCACTTTGTATCTCTTTCACCAGTCTCTCTCTCTCTTTAGCTGTCTCTCTCTCCTTTAACATCCTCAATATGTCTGTTTTCTACTTCTTTCACCCCTCCTTATTTTTCATTCTGTGATTTCTCCTCTCTCTCTCTCTCTCTCTCTCTCTCTCTCTCTCTCTCTTAAACTTGTCTCTCTTTCTCATTTTCCCGCTCTTGCTTTTTTTTTTTTTGGTTTCTCTCTCATCATTCTGACATTGTCATCTTTCTGTGCGCATTAGCATAACTGGATTAGCGTAGCGTTGCCGATGCTGGAGATGAGAAATGAAGAAGACGTTTTTGTGGATCTGTTTGTTCTGGCGTGGGTTTTGATCTTTGATCTGGTTCAGTTTATTGAAATGCCAGTTGCGCTGCGCTGAAGTCTGAAGCGGTGCTAATGGGTGGCAGATGCTCCGCTCATGTCTCTGTTCGGCTCCGCCGTGCACCCACATCTCACTGCAGCGCTCCTGTCACTCTGTCCGTCCCTCCGTCCGTCCGTGTGTGAGCTGTCCCTCACCGAGCCCCTCAGAAGTGCCCTTGTAAAACAGAGCCGAGTTTTCCCAGACACTCGGACCACTTCAGAGGCAGATGCGTGTACACTCTGCGGCCCGCTCGCGCTTCACTTCCTGTTTCGTGTTTACAGAAGACGGATCTTGTTGCCCTCGTCGTGAAATGGTGGCATGAAGCACGGCGATGTTTTTCACCATGTTTAAACCCCCGAACCCGAGCTATTTAGCTTCTTGCTGATGGATGTGAAGATGTGAGACACCCAGACAAGAGCACAGCGAATAAACACAGAAAAAAGAAATGCAGATGCCTGAGGACACTGAGCTGTGTGTGTGTGCGTGTGTGCGCAATCACAAACCCTATACGTTATACACTATCTATGTAAGATATATTAGAGCATAGGGCAGAAAAACACCTGTACCCCATCATCACTCCACTGTGGACGTGTCCCAAATCGTACACTTTGTTGGCTGTCTCAATATGACATAATTGTGGATGTGTCCCAGATCACACCCTGGATGGTCGGACATCTAAAATAACTATATTCTGGACATGTCCCAAATCATACAGGCCACATACATACCATGCCAAGCGTCCAACAATGGCTGTGTCCCAAACCGCACACCCTGTGCACTTTCTATACAGGGTATCGAACTGGGCACCATTAGCAGTTCACTGTATATTCACTAAATAGGGCACATAAATACCACCATCATCAGTCCGCCATGGAGGTGTCCCAAATGACATGCCATATTCCACTGTGCTGGCCATAAATAAATGCCATCGCCAATGTTCAGTGGTGGATGTGTCCCAAACCACACACCCAGTTAACAATACAGGCCACATAAACACCATCTTGAGTGTCTAAGAGTAGGTTTGTCCCAAACCGCACACCGTATACACTCAGTCGGACATCCCAGATGACTCAGTATGACTTTAATGTGGACATGTCCCAAACCACAGACAAAGTACGCCGCATAAACAACATCCCGAGTGTCTAATGGTAGGTGTGTCCTGAACCACACACTTGTATACGCTACACAGGACACCTCACTCTGAAGGTATTGTGGACATGTTCAAAACCCAGACTGTATGTGCCATTCCTACCGTAATACAGGCCAGATACACCTCATCACAAGTGCTCTATGGAGGAGCAGTCCCAAACCACACACCCTATTCACTATACAGGCCACATAAACCCCAGCCCAAGTGTCCACTGTGGGTGTGTCACCAACCGTTAATCATGGGAATTACTGTACAGTGCTGAGCGTAAGTGAGTACACCCCGTTTGAAAAGTAACATTTTAAACAATATCTCAATGAACACAATTTCCAAAATGTTGGCAAGACAAAGTTTAATATACAGTGTAGGCCATTTGCCAAAGATTGAAATAGAGCTAGGAATTCGCCCTTGTAGCAACATTTTGGGGAATACTTTCTTTTGGTGTTTTCTTAAAGGCAAATATTTCAGCTATTATGAAAAAAAGTTCCACAAACCAACTCCCTGCAGTTATCGAGAAATGACAATCCGAAGTTCAATAAATAGTGAAAATAATGCTATTTTGGCACTTAAGGCATTTTAACTGGTATTGAAACTCCAAATGTAGCCAAGATGAATAAAGCAATCTTTGTCTATACAATCAATAGGAACCCAACTCTGGATAGGTGAAAGGTCAGATGGATTGGATAAATATACAGCCTGCCCTAATAAGTGGAAAAAGTTAAAAACGTTGTTTTCATCCAAGAATTCATATTTTGATTATTTTGATCAAACTTGACAAACTTTTCTCCAATTCAATTATAATTTCACTTCCAACAAAACAAAATGAAAAACAAAGAATGAATTAAAGATACAAAAGTTTTAATAATGGAGTAATACCATTGAAAAATAAATTTACATGTAGGTGGCAGGGTAATAATATTACATACATATAGTAGGACTCTGAGTTATCTTCAGGAATTCAAAAGTATTACTACAAAATGTATTAATTCAGAATTCAGTTTAGATCAATAATAATATATACATGACACTAATACAGGTATTTACATTTTGAACATTAGTCTGTTTCACTGTCTTCATCGGAGTCTGACACGTCAACTTCATCACTGGCCTGAGATTTGTTTGAACAGTCCTCACATTGACAAAGGTCTGTGCAGACCAGTTGAGAGGATCTACAGGAACACCGGTTTGACTCACATTTGTTTGTACGACACTTGCAGTTTATGAGTTTCAGAACATCTCGAGGGGCTGGACTACCAGTCATCCAATTTATGGAAATTTCATTATCCGCTATGTTCCAGCCATTTAGTGATGGTGATGGTGCAGATATCTGTTGATGTAGTGCCCTACGATGAATTGCAGCTTGGTAGTTTGCTCGTAATATGTGCTGTTTCAAAGCATCTCTAGTTGGTGGTAAACTCTGCTCAGTTGCCTTTGGATTTGTTCGGAACACACTGTATCTGGTCTCATTCACACTCGATAAGTTGTGACCATACAACTGACACACATACTTCTCCAATGTATTTTCAGTTCTTTCATCAACACCAAAGCTCTCTCCCAGGTGACAGAACACCTTGATGAAATCATCATTGCCTAATGCCAGGGAAAGGGGCTTCTTCTTTCCTTTACCATGAAAGGCACTTACTGAATCGCAACCAGTAAATACATGTATGCCTATCATTGCTCGACATGATTCTGGGGATAATGTGTTGGCAATGGTGTGAAGGTTGATTATCCGCACTCTGTTCTTGACACCAGTCAGGAAAAACAGGCCTGCCTTGATTGATTCCACATGAGATATGGCTATCACAGCAACATCAGTGTCAGGACTATTTATGATGATGTCTTTATGAGACAAAGAGGCATGCTTTGCATGAAGTAAGAGTCGGGTGTCAGCCTCCTCATGGTCACAGTATAGTTCCGGTACATCTTTCACTGAACTCTCTCCATCCTTTACTACTATTGCCTGGCATTCCTTGCCGTGAGTCACGAAGATTTCAAGGTTCTGTTTGACTGATTGAAATGATGCTGTTTTCCAACATGAGCAGAAGAAGTTGATCAGATTTTCCTTGTTCACACCACTAGATAAGAACTTCTTCCATTGAGTTGGCACTTTCTGGTCTTTTCCATATATCTGGATGATCTGAGCCCCACCTATTGCTCTTCGTTCTCTCTCAGTATTTTTTATGCTAATGTCAGGATATGTATCAGCAACAAAATCAACTCTGGCACTCTTGTATTTCCTCACAGTTGATAGCACAGCTGATAAAACTAAATCAGCTAATTCACCAAAAGTTGGTGGCAGTGGTTTTCTCAGTGATTGTATTGTTGCCATACCATCTATCATCAGTGCATTGCAAATCGGTACTGACTCAGTAAGGCATTCTGCATCTCGACTTTCGAGTAGACTCAGCAATTCAGACTTGGTATTCTTAGCCAGGGTTCCATCTACATTTGCTAGTGGAAAAGAGATTGTTCCAAGGGGGTAAGCCAGAATCTCACATAGATTGATATCTCTTTTTTGACTTATGATCAACAGCCTGGCAAACAACCCTCTGTCATTCTTCATGATCATCTGTTTCTCTTTGCTGGACTTCTTCACTTTTTTCTGGTCAGTGAATGTTTTCAATTTCATACTAGCAATTGGTGAAAACATGTCCTTCTCTTTGTCAATCAGCCTGGTTTTGATGTAATTCTGTACAGCAACCTCTCCTTTCTTCTCACCATCAAGTAGATCATTTTTCACTTCATCGCTGGCAATCATACCTGAACTAAGAGATACAAGCTCATCGTGGTCATCAAAAGGATTAACCATGTTGAGGACAGTGTTCACAATTGACTTTACAGCATCGTCATCTTTCTTGATTTTACTTCTGTCTAGCTCTTTTGATGCTCGCTCATCATGGGCCATTCCAGCCATACTCTCACATTGTCTGGTGATTGCAGCCTTCTCCGGCTGAGCTAGAACCCATCGCTGCACAGCTCCTTTCCGCAGGGTGATTCCTTTCAGGCCACCTTTGGTCTTTGAATCTCGATTCACTGTTTGCTCTATTGCCTGGTTACAAGCAATAGAGGAAAATGGCTCTCTTCCTTGCCGCTGAACAGTCCACTCACCAGTGTCTGTAATAGCCTGGTAGCATTCTGGATGAGTGGAGTGAAGGTTGATCATCTCCAACCAATAGGCTGGCAGATATCTGGCGTAGTTGACACGGTCATATGAGAAATACCACGGCATCATCTTTCTAATCACTGTAAGATGGAGCTTCCAATTCGGGTGGCTCTCACAAACACAAGGAGCAGCTGAACCATATCTAGGTATGACGACCAGAAGTGGAATGTTGGGTTTGAACTACTCTGAGTTTCAATGTAGTTAGCATAGTCAGTCATCATATCACATTTTGTGGCAGATTCCAAATTATCCACCAGTAATTCCTCTAGGAATTGTTCTAATAGTTCCTGGGACTTCTCTTCATATTCAATCATCTTGTCATTTGGAAGTGACTCCAAAAACCCTCTAAACCGTAGATGGTGCAGTGCTTCGTACATCAATTTATGAGCTCTCATACTTCGGTTGTAGTGGTAGCCAGATATCACACCATTTATGGAACCTTGAGCCACAACTCCTGCTTCCACCAGAATGTCTTGTAAACCAGCTCCATTAAAGCGCTTTCCAATAACAGCCAGGAATGACATGCATGTGTGGAACTCACCTAAACGCACAACTGTTCTTTTAGCAAGGTATTCGTCATTCCAGCGGATTTGTTGTGCTTTAGCATATATGGCCTGATCAAAGACCAACATGACTGTCTCAAGTTTCAACTTATCTGCCATATCAAGACTGTTCTTGAATATTGTTTGTACTGTGGCCATCTCTGTAGGTGATGCTTCGATGACAGGAAGATAGTAAATTGCAGACTTTGGGAGTACTGTACTTTGAAGGGACATATTGAACCCTTTCCAGCCAGGAATCAACACATTTTTGTTTTGGTTTACAGATTTGATGACAGCATAGATTTCATCCAGTGACTTGGACTGGTTAAAGGCAACCTCAATCTCAGTTTCCATTGGTTCACTGGAACTCACTCTTGGTCCTTGGCGTTTTTTCTGGTGGTACTGCTCCAAGACAGTTGGCGGTGGGGCAAAATAACGTTGCTTCTTTGCAATGACTGGCCGGTCCTCTTCTTCCACATTCATACTGATGGATCTCTGGACAAGGATACCATTAGTGTGATGCGTGGTGCCAGCTCCTGAGAGGGTTTCTTCGCCAAAGTCTATATTGTCCCATACAAATATGGTTGGAACTCCTTCACAAAATCCTTTGGGAATGGACTTTTCCTGTTGCAGCTGTAATTGTGCAAGACTGGTTTTGAAGTTAAGAATAGTGTCAAATGATGCAGTATGCCCAAGACTATTCAAAATGTTTAGAACCTGTGAGGATCCGGTCAAATGACGAATAGTCAATCCAAGAGCGAGAGACTTAGGGGTTTGTTTGCGTCCATTTGATGCCAGATAAACTATGTCTTGACAAATTGAGAGAAGCTTCAGCTGACACTGTGAAGACATTTCCTGTAGACGGTCCATAGTAGCATATTCAGATGCACCAACAATCCAAGCGAGTAGATTGAAAAGTTCATTTGGCACAACACGATGGGCATCTTCTACGGTGAAACATTCAGATGTAGGTGGCCAGGGTGTTTGCATACCTTGCTTGTCTCGGAGTGCGCTCTTCACAATGATACCAGCTAAGTATAAAGTGCTTAACTCACAGTATTGTCCAGTTCTTGCATGTTCAGGACTACTGGAACCAACATCAGTCTCTGATGATGAGAACACCTCACTGTCAGAATGAAATTTATCAAACACATCACCAGCTTGAAGAGTCTCGACATACACAAAGTCACTAGTATTTTGTTGACCTGGCCGATGAAATGATATCTGAGGGAAGTCAACTTTTAGTCTCCTCTTCAATTGATAGCTCCTGGAAAACAAAGCATTTTTTAAATATCTTGAAAATAGTAACTGAAGTGAAACAACCAGAGAGGAAATCCGACTAAATAATTTTCAAAGTTTTATACTACAAATAATGTCAGCAAGAGATTTGATTTTTAACTAAAGGTCAACACTTACAGGTCATTCATTTATTATTAGCTATTTAATTCAGGTCATTCTGACAGTAATTTTTATAGGTAGAAACTAAAATATTATTCAGTGGTTGAAAAGAATTGTTTTGATTTAAAACAGTCAGAAATTTCAACAAATCACTTTATTTGCCTGAGCTTTAATGGTATGTTTTGTTGCAGTGTGGTTTCTTATTTGATTAGGCCTATCCGTAGACACAAATATCGAGTATTAAATTAGACTGTCAGTAATACATACCTGTATGACGATGCATCCAAAGCTTCATGTTTTTCTACCATTTTCTGGAATATCTTCAAAAGCTTGGTCATACGCATGACTTCTTGACCTTCCAGAAGTTGCTTGGTAATCACAGTCTCACAAAACAGCTTGTATGTATGCGCAAAAGGATGTCTTGTTTCACTGGATATACAAATATGAAGAATTTTCTCATTAAAAATCAGTTTTAATTACCGGTGAAAATCATTCTCAGATTAACCTTATCTGTTTCAACAATTTCCAACAAGAGAAAAGTTTCATTTGTCAATATAATATCTTATAATTTACCTTGTGCTCTCATCTTGTTTTTCTGCGAACAGGAACCTTGTGTATTTTTTATAACAACTATGATGGTATCTTGCTTCTATAGCCACACAGTCCTTATCCCGGATATGAACAAGAATTGACTCATCCCGCTTCAACTCAGCTGCCTCACATAGCCACCCTGAAGATAAATCATAATCATTAATAAGTGATACATGTATAGATGATATAAAATATATTAAAGGTACATCTTTCATTACACATGAAGAGTGACATTAAATCATTCATTCATTAGTTTATGAATATGATATAAGAAAGAAATTACTTGCATACCACATGATTCTGTTTCAGCCTTTGCTAGTTTATCCTTAACCCTTTTTTTTGCAACCGTAATGTAGCTCACTTCTTTCTTGCATATTAAGCAAACTTTCGGTAGGATAGCAGCCTTGGGCTGTGATGCACTTATCTCTGTTCTAGACCTGAGCCTTTTTGGTGATAATACATCTCCACTTTCGTTAGATTCTGCGAAACAAATAAAATTAGGGTGAGCACAATATGATAATATATCAGCATAAAATTTATTTAATAAGTTATAGAATTATAAATTCCAAGAATATTCTCGATCCTCTAAAAGACAGACCTTGCTTGGTTAAATTTCATCTTAAAATAATAGTAGCCTAGGGGGCCTACTTTTTTAGGTCATATATAGATAGCTTTAGTCTATACCTTAACATAATATAAAATAAATTCACCAGTAGGCGAGTAGGCCTAGGCCTATAAATACCATATACCATGGTAAATAGCAGCTGGCTACTCATAGCCTTGCTTACCTTTGCCTTCTTTCTTATTTAATTATTTATTCAATTATCAATACTGTACTGTAGGTAGCTATAGTTAGTCTGTTTGAGCAGGGACTAACTAGGGAGTGAGAATCGATTTCTGAGAATCAGTCGGTTTTAATTTCCACAAAAAAGGATAGCGAGGATTTATTCTTTCAATAAAACTACCCAAGTTGCTTACCTTCCAGATTCTTTTGTGACTTTTTCTGGCGTTCTTTGGCGTAGAATAATTGCCGTTTGTCAGTAAATCTTTTATAACACGATGGGTGGAAACTTGGCAAACTTTCGAGCTCCGAGTACTCAACATCCAAAAGGTTAGACATTGGCTTTACAGTCAGGGCCTCTCTCCCGTTGAGCGATAACCACTCTTTTGCGATCTTTCGATAAGTGTCCCACCTCACCTTTGTCATTATACAAGTCTTTTCAGTACAGTTTTCTAAAATGTGGCAGCAACATGCAGGCTTTTCGGGTTTTTCTGCAGATCCACGCCGCCGCTTTCGCAATATCGACGCCATGTTTGTTGATAAACAAGCCTGCTCACTGACGTCATTTCCATGAATTGCGCTGTTCTGATTGGTTCAAACTAGGTCAATGCCTCGTCATTCAACAGAGGCGGATTAAAAATTAGTTCAAGTTTGATTAAAAATTATACGAAAACTGCAGGGATTTTTCGTGTGGAAACTCTGTGGTAGCTTTATTAGTTCATAAAGTATTGAATGACGTAGTAATAAGTTATACCCCAAATGGTTGCGACGGAAATAAAAACTAGAGAGTCTGGCGTACGGCCTATTAACAAAAGTCATGGACTTTGGAATTGCAGTTTGGAATTATATGTCGTAATGAGGCCATGGTCACCACCGTCAGAGGGAGTTTTGTTTGTTTTAAATGAATATGCTTACAACATGTTTCTTCAGTGCTGTTGAGTTATTAAAGTAATAGTCTCTTAATGCAAAAATAAGTTTATTAAATAAAAAAACATTACTTTGTCTCTTTAGGCTGAAAGTAAATATTGTATAATATTAGATCTCTAAAGGAGTACACATGAAACTGTATAAAAGTGAATATTCAACTTTTAAGTGTATATATGCTAAGAATGCCAGATAATGATTTAAAAACTCACTCTCATTATCCGTAGCCGCTTTATCCTGTTCTACAGGGTCGCAGGCGAGCTGGATCCTATCCCAGCTGACTACGGGTGAAAGGCGGGG
>JAODJS010000025.1:68137156-68148994 GCA_027576325.1 Sciades assimilis | reverse complement strand
CAACAGGGTCGCTATCAGCTTGTGTAGATGGATCAGCATTCAGCAAGTTTTTGAAGTGATTCTCCCAGGTTTTCAACTGGTCATCGCCATCTATGAATATGACACTGCGCGTCTTCTTGTCGGATAGTTTCTTCACCAAGTCCCAAGCGTATTTGGTGTTTTATGGAGCTGTTGGAGCTCCAAACTTCAGACATGAATGCTAACACAGCCTTCTTTTTTTTTTTTTAAATAAATTTCCAAAATTAGAAATTTACTTCCTAATGTAACCACAAAAATGGAAAGTGTGAACATATTTATGTCCCTCTTATAGTGTATAAGGATAATGTAGTGAAGTCGTAATGAAGGTCTACTCAATTGCTTTCCCAAATCTTTATGTTCTCACTTCAAATGACAGTGTTTAATGCTAGCTGGTAGTTCCAGAAATGCTCTTGCTACCACATTAGTTTTGTCAAATAATGTCAGAAATATGGATTTGGGGTTGGTGCGTAGGGGACAATAAATAAAAACAGTATTATTGAGTGTCTAAGTACAAGTAGCAATATTACTAGCTTAACTACATTTCAGTCGCATGGCAGTAGCGTGTAGCTTGACTAATAACTGGCTACTTTTTCACCAAGTAGCTGTGGATCATGACAAAAATAGTTAGCTAGATATTTTTAAGTGAATACTTGTCATACTTGTATTTTGTACAAATCACATGAATTTTACTTTGAGCAATGAAGTAGCCACGCAATAATGCAAATATCACAACTGATTTTCCTTTTCAAATTAGCTTCAAGATACTTCGCTAGGTTTTCTTATTAGCTTGCAGTAGCTTGTCGCATCTCCAGCTCAGCTACTTTCAATTGTGAGGAATTTGAAGCTTGACAAACAACAATTTCAGTCGTACCGTTTGAACAGCCATTTTGACTCGAACAGAACTGGAGGTCAGATGGTGGATGGGAGTCTCGGGTTTGTTGCCCTGAAGCGGAGCTGAAATATTAGATCTGAAATCAGCGGTAAGCTCAAGCTCAGCATCATGGTCCATCACCTAACACCAGCACTGATGAGATCACTTACACTCCACTAAAGAAACCTCCGAGTGGAAACATTTACTTACATGCCTGAGAAACACTGAGACACGGCGCACATGATCCAAAGAGCGCAATCCAGACGGGACGATGGAAACGGGTTCAGGGACTCTATAGCGTCATTCCTGATTAAAATGCACACATTCATTTATCGAGTCATCATTCTTACATCTTCTGACTTGCTTGGAGTCATTTTCAGACATTATATTTAATCGATGAGTTGTGCTTTTTCATGTATCACAAAGATTTAATCTTTTAAATTCCTATATGAACAGTACTGTTTCATTGTATTTTTTATTTTATTTCATTCTTTCAGTGAAAGTGGCATAATCTTAGGTGTCACTTTCAGGCATGACCTCGTAAATCTGTCAGTCCCTGTAAAGGGGTGTGGCCTCGGTATCCATCAGTCCCAGTGAAGGAGGCGTGGCCTCTGCACCCGCAAATCCTAATGAAGGAGGTGTGACCTCAGAACCTCTCAGTCCCAGTGAAGAAGGTGTGGCCTTTGCATCCCAATGATGGAGGTGTTGCCTTGGAAACTATGAGTCTCAATGAAGGGGTGTGGCTTCTGAACCTGCCAATCCCAATGAAGGGGGTGTGGCCTCTGAATCTGTCAGTCCCAGTGAAGGAAGTGTGGCCTCATTATCCATCAGTCCCAGTGAAGGACATGTGGCCCTTGTGCCTGTCAGTCCCAGTTGAAGGGGCAGCATATGTCAATCACAGTGAAGGAGGTGTGGCCTCTGTACATGTCAGTCCAAGTGAAGTTATAGGAGGAGTGGCCTCTGCCATGCATTCGTACTGCTGGAGATATACCACATTCCTCTATACAGCCTCAGGAGGATGCTGCCTATCATAAATTGTGTGTGTATTTATTTATTGTGTTTTGTGTGTGTGTTGTGTTTGGTTCCAGCTCCTTCCAATTCCAGTGTGTGTTTTTCATGGTTGAACGGTAGGTGAGGCTATTAAGAATGGATCAGTGACATAATTTACCACATATCACTTTCTTCCTACACACACATACACACACACACACACACACACACACACACACACACACACACACACACACACACAATTACAGGCGTTGGAACTGTTAATGAGGTGGACAGCACAACACAACAGGTGAAATTCAGGTGAACGACCTTCACTGCTGTCCCTGTCAGACTCACCGTTAGACGCACAGTGGATGCGTTCTGACCGCCTGCCAACAGAGTGCGATTCCAAACACGGCACTAATCAGAGAACAGCACGGGTTCCAACAACACAACCTGTTATTGTGCAGTCCACATGGGGACGGGCGACAGCCGGCACTGACCTGAAAGGGAAGGACCTTGATGGATAAATAATAAACTGGCACTAATCACACATTCTTACCTACCGTCATTATTTTAGTGTTTCTTATTTGTTTCATTATTATTATTATTATTATTATTATTGTGTTTTTTTGTTGCAGCTGTTAATGTATCTTTTCTTTTTGTGTTGTGTTTGTTTGTGCATTTTACTTCTGATTTCTTAGCTACCCTATGTACAGCACTTTCATCAGTGTAAACTATTTTAAATGTGCTTTATGAATTAAATTTACTTACGTACGTCAAGTCAAGTAGCTTTATTTGTCCCAGCTTGGGCAATTGTTTTGCAGCAGTAGTACACACACATACACTCGTACACTTCCACAAGACATTATAAAAAACTCATAAAAGAAAAAGGATTAAAAATAATAATAAAGGATTTATAAATAAATAAATAATAATAATAATAATAATGCATAAATACATTTTGGGTTAGGAGGTTGCACAGAGTAAGATTTAAAAAGATAAAGGTAAAAAATAAAAGTGCTATGGAGAAGTGAGGTGCACAGTATAAAAGACTGACCTGCCTAAAAAATAAATAAATAAATAAATACACCTAACATCTGGCCATCTGCGTTTCTTCGTGGAGTTAAGCAGCTGAACAGCGGAGGGTATAAAAGAGTGCTTGTCTCTGTTTGTCCGGGCTGGTGGATATTTAAAACGGGGACCAGAGGGTGAAAGCTGAAGTTCCCTGTGCAGGGGACGGGTGTGATTGTCCACAATGGATTCAGCCTTCCTGATGACCTGTTCTTCATATAAAGCAGTCAAGCTTTTCTGTTGAACGCCAGTTATGTTACTGCTTACCTTGATAATCTTAGATATGGCATTTTTGTTTTTCACATTGAGAAGAGCGTACCAGCAGATAGCAGAAAAGGTGAGTATGGATTCTATGAAGGATCTATAAAACATAGTCATTAGAGACTTGTCAACATGAAACCTTGCCAGCTTCCTGAGACAAAATAAACGCTGCTGCCCTTTCTTACACAACATGTCCGTGTTACTGTTAAAAGTCAATTTGTCATCAATAATGGACCCCAGGTATTTGTACTGATGCACAATTTCAATGTCCTGTCCATTTAACTTGGTTGTGGTGGGGGTGCAGGCATTGTGTCTGAAATCAATACACATATCCTTGGTTTTAGACACATTTAGTTCCAACATTGCTTCCTGACACCAATTTACAAAATAATCCATGATAGGGCCATGTGTCATTTCATTTTCCTCCAGCAGGCTCACAATGACTGTATCGTCCGCGAACTTGAGGATGTGGCGACTATCAGTGTCAGAACGACAGTCGTCAGTGTAGAGGATGTACAGGAGAGGGGATAAAACGCAACCTTGAGGAGAGCCTGTAGATGTGAAGGATAATCCAGAAAGGTGACCATTTACTCTCACTCGCTGAGAACGGTTTGTGAGGAAATCAAGAACCCAGCCAGAGATGCAGGGTTCCAGTTGAAAGCGGTGGGTGAGCTTCTGCACAAGAAGATGGGGCTGGATGGTGTTGAAAGCCGATGAAAAATCTGCAAACATGGTCCTGACATGGGTCTTTGAGCCCTCAAGGTGTTTAAGAATGAGGTTCAGCAAGGTTATAGTAGCATCCTGAACACCCCTGTTGGTTCTATATGCAAATTGAAGAGGGTCAAGCAGGTGGTTTGTCTTTAAAATAATATTCTTTTTCACCAGTCTTTCAAATGACTTCATTACAAGAGAGGTAAGGGCTATGGGCCTGAAGTCATTAAGGGTCTTTGGATGCTTGTTTTTAGCAATGGGAACTATCACGGATTGTTTCCATAAATCAGGGACTGTCTGGAGGTCCAGAGACAAATTAAAAATGTATTTAAAAATAGGGCCAAGTTGCTCTGCACAGCAGGAGAGCAGACGACCAGAAATATTGTCTGGTCCTGGGCTTGTTTTGAGTTTGCAGTGTTTAAAAGTCTTTACCACACTCGGTAGGGAAAAACAGGCTGCTGGCTGGGTGGTAGATAGGAGATCATGTTTAAGGTCTAAAATTTCATTTTTAAAATCATATTTTCTATCAAACCGTGAATAAAATGTGTTTAACTCCTGTGCTAGGGTGGAGTCTGTTGGGTAACCCACCAAAGCCAATTTTTTAGGAGTTTTATCATTCAGCCCAACCATAGTTTTTACAGAGTCCCATGCTGAGCCTAGGCTATTGGTGCTCAGTTTCATCTCCACTTTGTGTTTGTATTCCAGCTTAGCCCTTCTAATTTCACGTTTGATGTCTTTTTGGATGTTGTGTAATTCTACTGTGTTATTTAGCTTAAATGCTTTCTTTTTCAGGTTTAACAGTGTTTTCAGGTGTTTGGTGACCCAAGGCTTATTATTGGGGTATGTTTTGATGACTTTAGTGGGGATGACAGTGTCCTCACAGTAAGTCACCCATGAGCTGACTACATCAGTGAGCTCACTTATGTTTTGGGATGACTGAATAAACTCCTCCCACACAGTGCAGTCCAGACACCCCTGTAGGGTCAGTTTAACCTTCTCTGACCACACTTTCACTGTTTTGGTGGTCACCTTCCCCCTCTGCAGGCATGTGCGATAGGCTGGGATGAGATGCACAGCATTATGATCAGCAGAGCCCAGAGGAGGGAGAGGGATAGAGTCATAAGCACCTTTGATTAAACCATAGCATTGGTCCAAAATCTTGTCTTTTCTGGTGGTGCAGCGTACTGTACATATTTATAAAAACACTTGAGCACCTTTTCCAACGAGCAGTGATTGAAGTCGCCCAGGATCAGGTTGGGGGTGTCGGGAGAGAGTGCCTGCAGTTTGCTCATCGACTGTTGGATTAGATCCAATGCGGAGCTTTCATTGGCTTTTGGGTGGATGTAAACAACAGTCACAAATATCTGGGGAAATTCCCGAGGCAGGTAGAAGGGGCGCATGGAAACAGAGTAGTTCAATGTCTTTTGTACACAGCTGTTCTCTTACTAGCGTCGTTTTACACCAGTACTCATTTATGTACAGACAGACACCGCCTCCGCGTGTCTTGACGGTAGTAGAGGCATCCCGGTCCGTGCGCAATGGCAACCCAAAGCCATCGATTGCCAGGTTACTGTCAGTATCTATCTCCCCCAACCAAGTTTCAGTCAGGGCGAGGATACACGCATTCTTGTACTCATGCTGGTAGCGAACAAGAGCTTGCAGATCGTCCGTTTTATTCCATAGCGATTGCGCGTTGGCTAAGATGATTGAAGGCAGAGGGATACATGCCAAGGACCGTCTTGATCGCTGCCGAACCCCGCCTCTCCTTCTTCGCTTCCTGATTCTGTGGCGCGATGAGCTGGAAAAGTTTTCATTTGTACTGTTTGCGTAGAGTTCTGCGATGTTAGGAAACAGCAGGTCCGGAAGTGGCTCCGCATCCGTGGTCGCTTTAAAACTCAGTAGAAAGTCTCTGGAGTATACAATCCGGGTAGGGTTTGTCGTAGTGTGCCAGCCTGCTCCCAGACAAGCCCATAGTACAACTAGTGCGAAAACAACACCCCACTCCATCTCGGCATGCTGTTTAGTCTTAAGACGTATGGTGGTTAGTTATTTACGTTTACTGGCGAAAATAAAACACTTTGTAAAAACAAACAGAACAAACCAACGAAGACAGTCAACACACTACAAACTGCTGGTCGCTGCGTCGATGTACTTGTTCTTTAGGAGGAAGTCTGTCATCCTTCTAGCGAGGATGCTGAAGAAGACCTTTCCCTCCGCACTGAGGAGTGAGATGGATCAGAACTGCTCCAGCCTGGTTGAGTTCTCCTCCTTAGGTATCCAGACGCCCTCCGCCTGTCTCTATGAAACACCGCATAGTTTCAGATGTTGCATAAATAACAATCAAAATCATCAACATTAAACTTAAAGACGCCATTAAAATCACAGTCCTGTTTAAGCACCATATGAACCTGACATCTGAAAGACACGAGGTGGCTCAACAAAGGAGATTTACATCCCACAGGAATTTTCTTTACCTGAGACACCACTTTGCCATATTTAGAGAGTTCTTTAACAACTTATCTTTCAAAAAAGGTGGTACATTGGACAGGATAATTTTCCGAGAGGGGCTACTTAGAGGAAACACCAACATACTGCTCATCAATTTCAATGCCTTTTTGGATTACATCATTTGCCTTCTCAACTGTACTCAAAAATAGAATGATCACACTGTTTATTCTGGATGCCGACAACATTTTGATGTCCGACAACTTCTCCCACTGCTAAACTGCACTGTTCCACACTAACTTTAGAGAGGTGTGTGTGTGAGAGAGAGAGATGTGTGTGTGTGTGTGTGTGTGTGTGTGTGTGTGTGTGTGTGTGTGTGTGTGTGTGTGTGAGAGAGAGAGGTGTGTGAGAGAGACAGCCTGTAATTTAAAAACATTTGAAATTATTGATGGTGCAGGTGGTGTGTACATATGTGTGACAGAGAGGTTGAGAGAGAGAGTATCTTGAGCGTGTGTGTGTACAGTATGTGTGTCTGTTCCGTATTTAAAGAGAATAGAAAACATTTTAAACAATTAAAAACATTTGAAATTATGTGCTGAAGTTTTCATGTTTTGATAGTGCAGGTGTGTTCATATATGTGTGACAGAAAGGTAGAGAGAGAGAGAGAGGCCTACTTCATCAGCAAAGGCAGGTTTTTTTTTTACAAAGAGAAGCATTTCTGCTTTCTCACAGTGGATCCTGTTTCTCTTTTCATCAACAATGTGTGATGCAGCAGAGAAGAGACGTTCGCTGTCGACACTAGTACATGGAGCTGAAAGGTACTTGCGTGCCGCTTTGGCCAGAGCAGGAAAGCGAGACTTGTTGCTTTTCCAATACTGCAGTGGACTCTCATTTCTGGGGATGGGTGGCTCGCTCAGATAGCCATGTACCTACAGGAATATAAAAGACAAGAGAACTATATTACTAATAGTAATTTACTGTGTAGGTCTGATAAAATACCAGCAGTCAGTTTTAAAAATATGGCGTGCTCTTTTCCTTATTGTTTATAGGCTTCTTGGGTTTAGGTGCTCCAAGGTAAAAACTCTGTCTCTGACTAAGGCACTTCAAATTAAAATATACATACAATGAGATGTTGTTTGGAAGCAACCCACAGATGCCCACAAAAGTAAAGATATATTAACAGTATAATAACTAATGTAATAAATTAAATATAGAAAATATTAAGCTATAAAATATACAATCAACTGATGATTCACTGCAAGTGCAGGAATCAAGTATTCACACACACACACACACAGATGGAGAAATGCAGCAGAGACAGACAGGATGACACACACACACACACACACACACAGGGGAGAGGGAAAGAGAGAGAGACACAGAGACAGAGATTTAACAGGCTTCCTTATTTGAATAAAATAGAGGGGTTTGACTTTTACCTGCACACGTGTGTGGCTTGTCAGGTCAGCCTGCTGTTCCACGACAGAGTTTTCCTCCAGAATTTCCGCATACATGTCGAGCAGCGACCTTCCACCCTCGTTGGCTCGTTTTCTCTTCGTTTGCGGTTCTTCTGTGTCCGGTGTCTCTGTCGCGCTGTCGCTGGGCGTCATCTTGTCAACTTGGTCCTGGAGCGTATTTACTGCCTCGCGCTTGGTGGCCGCGTCAAAGTAACGGTCTTTGTACCTGGGGTCAAGGATGGTGGACAGGTAGTAAAGGGGCTCGGAGAAAGCGCTTTCAAATCTTTCGCTCACAGCTTCCAGCAGAGTGTTCTTCGCCGTGCCGACTCCACAGTCGGTGTCAGCTGCCTTGCTCATCAGACGCTTCAGTGCCACAACAGAGGGAATCACGTCCGCAGTAGTAGCCAGGTGTGAGCTGATCTCCCCCGTTAGTTGTTCAAATGGAGCGAGAAGCGTAGTCATGTTTTCAACGAGGCCCCACTGATGTGCGCTGAAACAAACAGGCAGTTCGTACTCTGCTGCATACACACCAAGTGCACGCTTCGGTTCCAGGAGGCTTTGCAACATATAAAATGTGCTGTTCCACCTGGTGCTGACGTCTTGCTGCAGCATCTTGACTTTCATCCCCAATTCGCGCTGTATGTCTCTCAGCCTGGAGGTGGCCAGCTTAGAGTGACGGAAATGTCCCACCATCTTCCTCCCTATCGCCACACAGTTGGCGATGCTGCGCTGGCTCAACACCCCATCCTGCACTGCCAACTGCAGTGTATGAGCCATGCAGCCCAGGCTTCTAACACCGCAATCCTCCATCGCCTTTATCATGTTCCTGGCGTTGTCACGTAGCACCACATGCACACTGTCTTTATTCAGTTTCCACTGGGAAAGCATGCCCTCAAATGCCCTGCTGATGGCTGCCCCGGTGTGCGATCCACTAAACTCTTGCGCATGCAGCACAGCGCTCTTCCTGTCAAAGTTCTCATCTATCCATTGAGCTGTAAGGCTCAACATGCTGATGTGGGTAACTTCCGAACTCCATATGTCAGTCGTGAAGCTAACATCTGTCACACTATCCAACATATTATGGATGTGCGTGGCCAAGATATCATGTAAGGCTGGCAGGGAAACGTCGGCGAAATAACGCCAGCTTGGGAGGCTGTAGCGGGGCTCTAAGTGTTCTATTAACTGCCGAAAACCTCGGTCCTCCACAATTGAAAATGGCTGATCATCCAGCGCAATCATCTCCATTACCTTCCTCGTGATTGTAGTGGCCTTTTCGCCGTCCTTGTCGAACTTTCTGCTCTTCTCAAATAGCTGTTGAATTGGCCTCTGAACTGCTGCGGCTGTTGGCTTGGACTTGTGGCTAACGTTAGCAGCGTTTGCGTCCAGCCACTGTTGATGGACTTGAGGATGGCGGTGTTTCAGGTGACCGATTAGGTTTGAGGTGTTGAAGGACTTCGCGGTCGATCCTCCACGCATAAGCTCACCCTGGCAAGTGTTGCATATTGCGTACTTCTTATCTTCTTGCTTTACAGTGAAGTAAGACCACACTAGCGACATGTTTACCGGTAGGCTACTTCAGCTTACTCTGAATCTTGCGATCTCTCAATGACGCTCGAGACGTTATTTCCTTATCAGTTTTTCTCAATGAAATGCGGCCGGCCGTTACCGTGGCGACCGAACGTGCATTATATATTATCCAATGACAACGCAGCAAAATAAGATGTAGGGAGTAGTGATCAGGCTGAGACGCCGTCACATGTCCAAACAAATACAGCATGGTCAAATCCACCTCCCCCTCCCCAACACTACACAACTCGCAAGTGGACTAAAACATCGGCGTTAATATCGGCCCATTTTTACCCATCGGACCGATGTCCGATGTGTTGAAAAATGTCAAATATCGGCCGATACTGATGTTAAGGCCGATGCATCGTGCATCTCTAGTGTTAATCCTTACATAAGGTACTTGATTTACAAAGTAGTGACACTCTTACCTTGCTACTGGAAAATACAATTGAACTAACATTTACAGTACTCGTAGCAACCTTACTGAAATCTGGTTACTGAGTGAAAGTTTTTTTTTTTTTCTTTCTTCCCCCCCTGCAGACTTAGGACTTTTCTATTATCTGATAAACTCAGTGTGCGTAAACATGCTGCTGCCAAAATCTCATCTGTTTGCTGTTATCAGGTTTTATTTTACGTGTAAACAGTGCATGTTATCTGATCTTCTACAAGCAAACAAGGGACATTGTGACTGACCCGCCCAAGATTGTTCCACAGCGTCTGCGTAGCCGGTAATGCATAAGGAGCCTGACAAAGGGAGGTGTGACGGCAGGAACTTGCTGTTTTAGTGGTGGTGTCTTTAACGATGAGGCCAAATACCGTAGGACGTTTCGAAGCACAGATGATGTGTATTTGATAGTGAGGAATGTTTTGCTCTGAAAGACTGGTCAGTCTGTCTATAAAGTTTTTATTATTAACAAACACTGGAGTCCTCCAAACCAATATGAGAAGCATTTTTTCCCCTCACAGACACCATTGCTTGGGGATTTTTCTTGTTAAATGGAAAAAAACCCCAAACAAACCCATAATTGAGTCAGGGGAAGAAAAGTTGATTTGCTCCAATATGATCTGATGGTTATAACACTGTAATAGTAGTAATAAGGACTTGAAGTTACAAAGAAATCTGGTTACATGGTGACAGGAGTCACAGCAAATCAGGAGTTAAGTGTGTGTCAGAGTGTAAACAATGCAAATGCGAGCGAGAGAGTGAACAAGTCCGATACTGCGCTATGAGCAGAAGAAGGATTCCGGACTGTCGGAGTTTTATGCTTTCTCGTGGTGAACAGATAAGGCATTTTCTCTAAATTATTCTCTAATTAGTTGGGAAGCTGATAATTTATTTATTGTCTAATTACTTTACCGAGTGATGGCTGAGAGTCAGCCGATTTGTCCTTGTTGCGGAATTTGCATCGTTACTCAGTTGAGAACTTGTTTTCCCGGAGAACTCATGATTGCTAGCTTGGGACTAACAATACATGTTTGGCAAATTTCTCTCCGTTTTTGTATTTCGGTTAAATTTCTGCTCCTCAGGTTGCTGGAGTAGTCAGATAATATGTCAAACTACCTTTTGGTTTCATTACCTTTTAGGCATGTTGTTTGTTGTGGAGTAGGTTTGGGACACACCCTTGAATTTGATCTAAACCTCGGCACTCACGCCCTTGACATTAATACACACAACCCGCGTCACAAAATGTTCTACCACAAATAGCTTGTCATAGCTTGTAATAGCATTTTCCTGCCAGGGAGGGCATGGTGTATGAGTGAGTCACACCAGAATAATGTCTTTTTTATTCGAGTGTTGTTGCACAAAGTCTGCTTAGTTCATATTAGAAGCGGAAACAACAAAAGCGTTTGGTTTCTCCTTGTGCTTTGGTCACGAATTAAGACATGCTGAACTGTAATATACCTGTGCAGTCTTCCCCATAGATCTGCTGGATGTGTAACTTGGAAATTGGTTGGGGGTTCATGCCCTAGTTGGTTATGTTTTATTGTGTTTATGACTCTAAAGACTGACACACACTTATGACACACCATTTAGTCAGACATATGGGACTTCTTTGATTTTGAAGAAGTGTTCTGCTTTTAAAGTAGTCGAGTAACACTGCTCGGCTATTCAGGAAGGTCTTTTATAGAGGTATTTGATAAGGTATTACCAGAGAAAACCTTTTTTTTTTAATTATTCCATATTACTTTAAAACAGCTTGTATATATTCATAACTTGCTCATTTTGTACTCTTCTGAAATGTCTCCAGTGTAATTGTTTGTGCATGTGTTTCTTTCCTCATGTGATACCCTATTTCTCTTCATCTGCATCAGAGCTGCTGTCTGTTATTACTGCAGGGCTCGAAATTCATGTTTTTTTTTTTTCAAAAGCCAGCCGGACTAGTTCCCTTCCAAAGTAACTCGCCAAACAGAAAATCAACTCGCCAAAATTTGTTCATGTATGAA
>JAODJS010000025.1:67625573-67636468 GCA_027576325.1 Sciades assimilis | reverse complement strand
AATTATTAAATAAATATACACAAAAGATTATAAATATATTTCAATATGTTATTGAATTTGAGTTATATTTGGTCTTGTCAATGTGCATAATAATAATAATAATTATTATTATTGTATTTACTTGCTTCCTGACCATATTACCATTTAACTAGCTGGGCCTGAGCAACAAATACCAAAAGCTCTGTGGTCAGAATGGTCGACATGGAGTTACTGTAAACCTGACTGTGGAGAAGATTCAACACAGAGAAGGAAGCGAACGTGTATACCCGACATCTCAAAATACAGGTAAAGCAAAATTACTTGTCGTTGTTGTTGTCACTACTGTTTTGCCCATAAACATTTTTGTAATTGCTCATGCTTCAAGCATTTGTTCTTTACTGACTTTTCCATTCGTACTGTACTATATTTCACATCTGACCTCAAGAGATTTGTGAACTTGAGCAACATCAAAACAAGCAAAAATAATGCATTGTATTTTAAACCTTGATGTTCTTTTCGTATGAACATATCATGCCCTTTTAAATGTGTTCTTATTCATTTTAAACTAAATTTTTTTTCTCTCTTTCACACAGTGACAAGTTGATTGAAATATTCACAGGAAAACCTAATATTAAATGCCCACCCTTGGAAATAAAAGAAGAGACCAGATCATGTCAAAATCTTCCACCATGCTAGACCAGGTTTATGGTCATCAGAAATGGAAAATAAATTTTTAACAGAAGCTTTATCAACAAAGTTTCCTAGCTTTTCTTTCTCTGATGCCTGTTTGTGTAAGCTTTCTGTCCGCCAGTGTGTCACAAAAACACGCCTACTGCTCAATGGACTGCACTAATGAAAGAGGTGTGGTCATTTTATTCCCATCTGAAATGCATCTGTAACATTTCTAATGATGTAGATTGCAAATAAAATCTTAGAATCTTACAAATAAACGTTTCTGTTAAAATAGTTACACATACAATTATATAGTATAATACTGGGGGGCATTAGGCCCTGTGGGGTCTTCGGCCCCACTACATTGAAAATGCATGGAATTTATCATCAGCATGTCAGATGTAACGGGTACCGTAGCAACGGCACCTTGGTTGACGGATATACTCCTGAAAACAGGAGAGAGATGAGGACACGGCTTGTCAGTTTCAAGGATCTTGCAGTAATGAAGGAAAACGCAATGCAAGACACTAAAACCAGACCCTGCCCTCGCCCCCTGCTGGCATGGAGCAAACATTACAACATACATATTGAATGGGGAAATAAACCACTGCACAAAGACATGTAAACTCTTTGGGGGTACCTTTTTCAAAATAAATTACAATAATTTGTATTCAAAATAAAATACAAATTTTCTCTTTTTACTCTCTTTTCATAAACACAAAATGTGACACTTTTGTGGTCGTCACACACTCCCCGACAAAAAGAAATGGGTCCCACCATTTTCTACTCAACTCCTTAAATAAAGTTCTCTTTCCTACTAACAGGTGACAGGAACAGGTAAGATGTATGAATGTGATGGTAAGGGGTAGGGCATGTATGTAAAGGGGGGATAAGACGTGGAATAGGGGTTGAAGGGGTATGTTGGTATTGCGTATGGAATGAGTGGGTGCAGGGGTTGTGTAGTGTGAGGTGCAGTGTAAGCAGGTGAGTGTAAGTTTGTGTTGGTCATATTAACTTGTGTTGTCAGTGTGGGCTGGCCAAGTCTCTCATAGGTAAAGATCTGTCTAGGTTGTCTGTCCCGACTTGACCTTCTGACCTCGGTCTGTTGGTCCGGCATTGCATTGACCAGAGGCTGCTCTTCTTGGATGGGCTCTGGAGCCTCAGCATATCCATCTTGCTCCTCAGGTCTCGCATCATCAGACTGGACTTCATCTTGTTCAAGTTCTACCGTCTCCGCTTCTCTTACAGGTACCGGATCCGCTTCAGGTAAGTAGTCTACGTTAACCATCACCTCTTCTCGTACAGGTACTGGAATCGGGCGACTCACCATGATGGCTGGTCGTTGTGGTGGGGCTACGGTAGGTACCTCCTGTATCCTCTCCGCAGGTATCCTCAGCCAGTAACGGGGACCATCAGAGTCGGAATTCGAGTCAGAGTCTGAATCTGCTTGCGGTGGGTCTGCATGCTCTGGGGTGGTACGTCGGGTCTGTCGTTTGTGTTTCTGGATCCTCTTCTCAGGAGCGGCTTGGCGTGGAGGCTCTTCGACTGGAAGGTCATTCACGAGTAGAAGCAGGTTGCGATGCAGTGTTCTAGTCTTTTTCTGGTCCCCAGACTCGGGATACACTACGTACACTGGGTTATCAGCAAACTGTTCTTTCACGACGTAGATGGCCTTCTCCCAGTACGATCTTAGTTTCCCTGGTCCACCACGCTCACTGAGGTTCCTGACTAAGACTCGATCGCCAGGTTGTAGCACCACCCCTCTTGCTCTCTTGTCATAGAGCACTTTGCCTTTGGCGCTGGCCTGTTTGCTGTTCTCACTGGCAATTCGATAGGCCTCAGACATCTGCTTTGCCCACTTCTTCGCGTATCCTTTCGGCGAATCAGGCTCTGTGTCTTCAAGCAATCCGAATAGCAGATCAATGGGAAGACGAGGATGACGGCCATAAAGGAGAAAGAAGGGCGAGAAGCCTGTCGACTCGTGCCGAGTACAATTGTACGCATGTACAACTCTCGGGATCTGATCTTTCCATCGTTCTTTTTCTTTGTCAGTCAACGTTCTCAACATCTGCAGGATCGTCCGATTGAACCGTTCTGCTGGGTTTCCCTGGGGATGGTAGGGCGATGTTCTGGAATGACGGATACCTGACAGCTGCTGGAGAGTACGGAACAGTTCATTCTCGAATTCACGGCCTTGATCGTGGTGTAACCTTGAGGGATATCCAAAGCGGAGGACGAAGTCATTAAAGATGCGCTCAGCCGCTGTCTTTCCACTCTTGTTCTTTGTCGGGTAGGCCTGAGCGAACCTTGTAAAATGATCAACGACCACTAGGATATACTCATAGCCTCCACGACTGGTCTCCAGATGCAAGTAGTCGATACACACCAACTCTAGTGGTGAGCTTGATGTGATACTACCCATCGGGGCGCGAACTTGAGTAACTGGCTTCTTCGACTTTATGCATGGGCATTTCTTAGTGATATGGTCTTCGATTTCTTTTGCCATGAATGGCCAATAGAATCTCTCCCTGGCAAGGTTCAGGACCCTCTCTGTGCCAACGTGAGCCATGTCATTGTGGAGTTTTTTCAAGACAAGGTCTTTGTACTTGGCGGGGAGCACCAACTGCTTTCTGCCATTGGCACGCCTGTACAGGATACCATTTTCCAAAACGAGCTTTCCCCATTCATGGAACAGTCTTTTAGTGGCTCCACTCACAGCTTTCCGTATCTCATCAGTCAAGGGTGTACCTGCCTCTTTCAACTTAATCAGTTCACTGATGGCTTCGTCTGCACGTTGCGCTTCCTCAAGCTCATCATGACTGATGGTGTTCAAGTGATCAAAGGGAGGAGACGGGTCGACTTGGGAGGAGATGTTCAGCGCCGCTACCCAGGCTACGTCTTTCTGCTTGGCTACTTTACTCCCATCCCAGACAGCGCGAACCACGTCTTCAGAACACTCTTTGGTGCAGGACTCACTGTACGCTTCAATGTCTAAAGGGAGACGTGACAGCGTGTCAGCGTCTATGTTGGACTTTCCAGGTCTGTACTTTATGTTGAATCTGAAGTCTGAGAGTTCTCCAACCCACCGATGGCCTACAGCATTTAGCTTTGCTGTGGTCATAACATAGGTAAGAGGATTGTTGTCTGTGTATATTGTGAAGTGGGGTGCATAGAACAGGTAATCTCTGAACTTTTCACACACAGCCCACTTCAGGGCAAGGAACTCCAGTTTTCCACTGTGCAGATGGTAGTTTCGTTCAGCTGCAGTTAAGGTCCTAGACCCATACCCAATGACTCTCAACTTGCCATCCTGGTGTTGGTAAAGGATTGCGCCCAGTCCCTGGTCTGAAGCATCGGTGTGTAATACGAAAGGCGCATTGAAGTTGGGGTACGCCAACACAGGGGGGCTAACAAGGAGAGAAACAAGTCGGTCAAGGGCTTGCTGGTGTTCAGCGGCCCACTCCACGGGTGTTCTGGACGGTAGTTGTGGACCTTTGCTTTTCCCACGCTCCACAGCTGCTTGTCCTGGCTTGACTTGTAGTAGCTCATAGATGGGCTTCGCTATCCTTGAAAAGTCCTGGATGTAGGAGCGGTAATAGCCCAGGAAACCGGTGAGCTTTCTCACATCTCCAACTGTCTTTGGCGTCCTGCTGGCTAATGATTGCACTGCGTCCAGGTCTTTGGGATCGATCCTAACTCCTTGGGCTGACACAAGGCGACCCACGTATCTCACTTCTCGGCGAAACAGCTCACACTTTTCAGGTCTTAACTTCACCCCGTGTTTCTGCAGTGCCTGAAGTACTTTGCGGACTCCTTCCACATGTTCGTCAAAGGTTTTCGCATAGCAAAGCACGTCATCAAGGTACGGGAGACAGCAGTCATCTCTCAAGGGACCTAGCATCTCTTCCATACTCCGCTGGAAGGCCGCGGGGGCGTTCGAGAGGCCAAATGGGATACGGACCCATTCATACAGCCCCCAGGGTGTAATGAAAGCGGTGAGGTGTTGAGAGTCTTTGGCAACGAAACCTTGATGGTAGGCTTTTCCTTGGTCGAGGATGCTGAACCAGGAATAGCCACCAAGGGTGTCAGTCAGGTCTTGTATCCTAGGTAAGGGATGTCGATCAGAGATGGTTTTCTGGTTCAAGAGACGATAATCTATGCAGAGGCGGAGCGTACCGTCTTTTTTTCGGACGCAAACCACTGGCGCAGCATAAGAGGACTTTGACTTGACAATCCAGCCTTTCATCAACAAATCTTGCACATACTCCTTCACCTCTTTAAACAGTGGCTTGGGGACGGAGGAATATGCTCTCTGCACTGGAATCTCATCCTTGAGGTTGATCGACATCTGCAAACTGGGAATACAGCCGATATCATGACTGTCTCGAGCGAAAGCAGCTGATTCTTCCCATAGCATTTTCTTCACTTTGTCTTGTTCTTCTTCACTAAGGTGGTTGAGGTCCACAGGAGGCTGCCAAAAGCCTGGAGCAGTTTGAGCAGCTGGTGTCGTTGCGGCATTGGCTACTACTTTGGGCCTGGACAGTTCCTGTGGGTTGGTCTCAATCACCCTAGCAACAGCCTGGACACTACCCAGAACAGTCTTTCTTGGTATGATCACAGGATGCTTCGTGCAATTTCTTACTGGTATTGTTACATAAGGTCGCTTCGTCGATTGCATTTCGAGCAGGCCCTCCCCAATCTCAAGTTCAGCGAGATGGGCGTTGTTTTCTTCAGGTTCAAACAAGAGAAGAGGGTCTGACTGATCTACAGCTGACGGAATCTGACACTTGACCCAGGCAACTTGTCCAGCTGGAACTGCAGTATCATAGTTGCCAGTTCTTAACAGTTTTGGACATGTGATGGGTTTGTCTGTCTGAATGAAGTTCACCAACAGCTCCACCTGGTCCACAGAGGCAGATATGGAATCAGAGAGGAGTGTGGTGAGGGCTGGAAGGAGCTCTGCTGGTCTATCCTGAACCACTTCCTCTAGCACATTGAATCCAAGGATTGGCCGTTCAAGGTTGATGCTACTGATGAGGAAAGGCACCATTATAGACTGGCTAAGAGTACAGTTTCCGGAAAAGCTGACTGCAATGGGGACCCAGCCATCAAAAGGAAGGACTCCTCCATTCACAGCTTGTATTTCCAGCTCCTCGTCATCAAAGATTTCACTGAGGGGCCTCACCGGTGCATCCGGTATGTACTTCTTCTTCCAGCTTCGATCGATCATGCTCACTTGAGCCCCGGTGTCTAACAGCGCATCAACTGTCAAGCCATTCAGGTCACATCGTGCAAGGGCCTTGGCACCTATAAACTTGGCTAGACGCCTACTTGTTTGAGTGGGTAGGGAAAGGGGGGATTGGGGGTCACTTTCATTATTTACTTTAGGTCTTCTAGTCAGCAGACTCTCCTTTGCATGACTCTCAGAGCTGAATACAGTGCACTTAACACCGTGGGACTGAACATGAGACCCGGTCACTGGTTGTCCCGTTGCAGCGGCCGGCTCCAGTTTCCCTGACGCTTCGGCTTCTTCAGGCAGCCTACTGCTCTGTGGCCGTCTTCGCCACAGTAAAAACAGTGCGTGCAACCTGGGAGGTTCTTTGCGAGACAGTTAGCACAGCTATATGACTTAGGTTTCTTTTGTTCCACTTGAGCTTTGCAGTGGTGGCAGGGCTCGGAGCTGAGAGTCTGCTGTGGTCGTTGCAGTAGCTCAACTTTAGTCATTAGCTCTGCTACTTTTTCAGTTAACTGCTGGAGTGCATTAGCCTTTGGCTGTTTATCTGGAGCATCTTTCTTTGCACCACTGCCTTGTGCAGCTGCGACTTCAACCTCCACTAACTCAGTGCTTTGCACGCTTACTTGTTTCTGTTTCACGTCTGGTCCCAGACGTCTCTGTCGCTCATTCTCTGTGCTTGTTATCTTCATCATTTGTTTCAGAATTGTCTCATCAGATGCACTGCTATCAGAAAGCAATGTTTTAAGTTCTCTGCGTATGTCATTATGTTTGTGGCTAAGGCCTTGATATATGGTGTGTAGGAAAATGTCTTGAACTGTGCTCGCATTGTACTTCACTTCCGTGTCAGCGTGTTTTGAAGCAAACAGTATCTTTTGTTTCAGACCTATGACACGGTACAAGAACTGTTGGGGGGATTCACTGTCATCTTGTCTCGTGCACATCAGCTCTTGGAAGAGCTCCGTGTTGCTTCGCCCACCTAAATGGGACTGCAGGAAGCCCTTAAGCTCATCTATAGTCAAATCGTCCTTGTGCATTAGCATGTCTTTAAAATGGCCTGGTTTGATAATTCTGAGAACGCCTCTCAGTATTTCAGTCTCACTGAAACGGTCTTTTACTCCATCATCAATTTGTCTGCATATGTTGTTGTAACTTAGGTCTGAGCTCTGATCACCGATCTGCCCGCCTTGAACCTTGAACTCACGTCGCAGCATTGAGAGCTCTTGAAGGGGTACAACTCGGTCATGTTTGTCATGTGTGTTTTGTTCAGGTGTGCGTTTGGTGTCAGGCGGTGGTGTAGAGTGTAATGGTGTGGGATGTGTTGGTGCAGGTGTGAGAGTGGTTGGTGATGTGGGGTTGTTGATGTATTGTAGAAAACTAGTAAACATTTTCTGTAACTCGACTATGTCAGTATTCTGTGTGGTTGTGACAGGGCGTGCGAGTGATGGCATGGTAGTTGGTAAGGGGGTAGCTGGGCTAACCTCAGCTGTGTGGGTTATATTAGTGTTAGGAACACTGGGCGCCATATCACCAGTAACTGCATTGGGTTGACCTGCTGTCAGATTCTCACTAAGCTCTGGGGATGACATTACATTATGCATATCAACATCTGCAACTGTCTTAGACTCAACATTACGACTCTGAATGACATTATTCACAGTATCATTAAGCCCCAACAATACTGCCATACCTGAATCCTCAGATTGAATGAGAGCATCACTGTTCATGAAAGCTTGGATGTACTCAAAGCAACTTTCTTCCTCACCAACCTGAAGCGTGGATGCATCCTTCCCCGGCACAGGACCAACACTGTGAGCTAGTTGGAAAAGTTCATCGACCGTCAGAGTGAGCAGCCTCTTCTTGATGTCCCACACCAAGCCTTTTCTCTCACCGTCCGCCATGACTGCTTTTCCGTCTTCCTCACCGTTTGTCGCTCCTCCAGGCAGCTCTTTCACCCGTGGCTCCAGGTCTGGTTCCAGTTGCTTGGCACCGTCGTCGCTTCACAGGCACTTGTGGTGGATGCACAGCCTGTGCATCTCAGATGATGGATTGTTGAGGTAGGTTGTGTCCTCACAAGCTGGAGGGCTGAGGAGGTGCTGACATCGCTGATGTAGGACCCAATCTTCCTCCAGGTGCATGGGCTGAAGTGTCATCAACTGTGCCGGAACGCTTCACACGGCTGGTTCTGGTTGTGCTTGTCGCCTGCGCATCTGACGCCGTTCCCCGTACGGGCCACCAAAAATCTGTAACGGGTACCGTAGCAACGGCACCTTGGTTGACAGATATACTCCTGAAAACAGGAGAGAGATGAGGACACGGCTTGTCAGTTTCAAGGATCTTGCAGTAATTTATTAAAGTTTCACTTTTAAATACACTCTTGTGTTAAGTTCCTTTTCTTATATGATAAACATATTCAAAGTTCAATGTCCCTTAAGCATTCTCAATGAATTTCAGTGTCCATGTCAACACAAAACCATAATGTTCTTCAGTACAAAGTCCATAACAAAATAACATCTCTTTTCCCAAATACATGTTCACTTACTCTTCAGTTTAGTGTTTTAAACCTATTTATCAAAAATGAAATACATAGACAATGGTATATTAACCAGCTTAATGTTAAAGTTACTTTTAAACTCCTCATGAAAGTATTTTACTTCGTTTCAAATCAAGACAGTACTGCATTTTACCCTCATAAACCTTAAGTGCTTAATGTAACCAAAACTCGTTTTAAACAGTCACCCTTTTTTTCTTCATGAACCCTTATAGCAAAAACACACTTCAAAACTAATGGTGGGGACCTTACAGACGGCAAAATAAACAATACACATAGAGATTACACATTTCTAAAACATTACTCAAGTGTACGTTCACGTGGGGGAGGGGTGTGTATTAAACTAAATTGGTTTCTACTACCCTGCAGGTCGTGTGTGATCGCTACACTGCTAAGCGGCTAGACTTCGCCTCCGTGTTTCAAACTTACTTCTAACAATATCACAAGTAGTCTCCATCGAAGATTACAATACAAAAACGGTTCACTAACATCCCCAATACATTTCAGCATGGCTAATCCCTAGTTTCAAAGCATATTTGTACATTTACGAACCTGAAAACAGGAGAGAGATGAGGACACGGCTTGTCAGTTTCAAGGATCTTGCAGTAATGAAGGGAACCGCAATGCAAGACACTAAAACCAGACCCCGCCCTCGCCCCCTGCTGGCATGGAGTAAACATTACAATATACATATTGAATGGGGAAATAAACCACTGCACAAAGACATGTAAACTCTTTGGGGGCACCTTTCCCAAAATAAATTACAATGATTTGTATTCAAAATAAAAGAATTTTTCTCTTTTTACTCTCTTTTCATAAACACAAAATGTAACACTTTTGTGGTCGTCACAACAACAAAAATGATTTTGACCTTTTTGGTGACCTTGACTGGATGACCTTCAAAAAGTTGGAGGTTCTATTTGAAACCAATGCCCAGCTATCCTGAAAGTTTAATGAAGATTGATCCAGCCATTTTCGCATAATATGGCTAAAAACAAAAACCAAGAAACCCCACTGAAATCAACACCTCACCCCCTGGCGAACTCCATCCCAGGTGAGGGAATGATGCAGATTTCTTGTTGTATCCATCCTCATATATGGATATGAGAGTTAGACCCTAACAGCAGAATGCAAATGTAGAATTGAAGCATTTGAACATAAGCGCTTCAGGAGACGGCATGCATCTCATATACAGAGCACGAGACTAACAAGTATGCCAGGCAACAAGTTAATATCCTTGCAGGTAGAGAGGAGCCACTCTTGGCAGTCATTAGGCACAGAAAACTTGGCTGGTATGGACATGTGAACTGCCACAACTCCCTAACCAAAACAATTCTCGAAGGCAGAGTAAAAGGCAAGCACCAATGAGGCAGACTAAGAAAGGCTTGATTGGACAACATCGTGGACCAACAGCAGCCTCAATACTCTCCTTCACCTCATAGAGGTCCGTGACCAGTGGAAGGTGTTGGCCATCCAGTTTAGCATGGCACCCCTATGAACTCACCAGTCAAGGGATAACTGACCTGAACATCGCTACCACATTACACTGTTACATTGTTACACCATTACACTTATACATTGTGACATCATTACACTGCTATGCTGTTACATTGTTGCACTGTTACATCATTGCACTGTAACACCATTAATTCATTACACTGTTACACTGTTACATCATAACATAGTTAGATTGTTACATTGTATCATTGTTACACTGTTACACTGTTTTACCACTACATCATTACACTGTTACATTGCAATATTGTTACACTCTTACACTGTTGCATTGTTACACTGCTACATTGTTGCATCAGTACACTGTTACATTGTTACATCATAACATTGTTACACTGCTTCATTATTGCACTGTTACACTGTTATATCACTACAATCTTATACTGTTACACTGATACATTGTAGCACTGTTACATCATAACATTGTTACACTGTTGCATCATTACACTGTTACATTGTTACACCATTGTGCTGCAACATCATAACATTGTTCCATTGTTACACTGTTACAGCTTTACACTGTTACATCATTACATTGTTACATCATCACAACATTACATCATAACATTCTTACACTTTTGCATCATTACACTGTTACATAATAACATTGTTATATTGTTACACTGTTACATCATTACATCATTCCTTTGCTACATCATAGCATTGTTACGATGTAACTGTTACAATGTTACACTGCTACATTGCTACACTGTTACATCTTGACAATGTTACACTGTTACACCATTAGACTGTTATATCATTACATTGTTACACTGTTGCATCATTACACTGTTACAATGACACATCATAATATTGTTGCATTGTTACCCTGTGACACTTTTACATCAGTACATTGTTACACTGAATGAATGAATGAATGAATGAATGAAATGAAATTTATTTCAGACAATTAATTAACAGAAATGAAATACATAAATCAATTTC
>JAODJS010000025.1:61181366-61192604 GCA_027576325.1 Sciades assimilis | reverse complement strand
GATGAAATTGCAGCGAACAAACGAACAAACACACACAGAATCGGGCGATCACATAACCTCCTTGGCGGAGGTAATAAGGGAGTTGAGGGTGATGTGGTCATCAGGGCAGGCGAGCTCCATAAGAATTCAGCTCGTGGTGGATGATGGCCTTTAGTTCGGGCTCATTCCATCCACTTCCTACAGATAATGTTGGAAAAGGCATACTCAGCAACATGTGGTCCTTGCCGAATAGCCAGCAAACTTTTGCCAATCTCTTTGCCTTCAGGTGCATGATCAAACACACACTCAAAAATTGAGACAAACTGTTCATAGGTGAGTGTGACTCTGTGGGTCTGCTCCCAGACAGTGGTAGCCCATAAGATAGCTTTGCCTGGAGCATATTTATGAACTTTGTGACCTTATCCTGACACAAAGCTCCTTCTTGAGTGGCGAACTACATGGAACATTGTAACAGGAAGCCCTGATACTGAACGGCTTCACCAGGACTAATCTGGTTGTTTAATCACAGAGCTGGTGGTGATTAGACAGGTCTGCATGAAGGAAGACATAGAGATTTGTGACACCACATTGACCAGCTGCATGGGCTTCTCTTTGGCAGCATGGAAACATTGCTGTTGTTGTTTGTTTGTTTTGCTGCATGCATGTTAAGGAGAAGTATTCTGTTGCAAATTCTCAAAAATTGGGTCTTCCTCAGTGCTTAAGTGCACTTGCAGATGGTCCACCATGTAACTGCAAGTCTGATGAATGGTACTAAACAACATGAACATGTTACCCAAGTTCTGGCCTCTC
This sequence comes from Sciades assimilis, assembly GCA_027576325.1. Taxonomy (NCBI): domain Eukaryota; kingdom Metazoa; phylum Chordata; class Actinopteri; order Siluriformes; family Ariidae; genus Sciades; species Sciades assimilis. The sequence goes on along the minus strand of JAODJS010000025.1, from coordinate 61,191,815 downwards.
TCTATTGGCTTCCTGTCTATTTTAGAATTCAGTTTAAGGTCCTACTTATTTTCAAGACTCTTAATGGGCAAGCCCCATTTTATACTGCATCTCAGAACTCATTCATCTGCATTCAGTCCTTGGTCTCCTAAATCTGCCAGTGATGTTGTTCTACATGTCCCCTATTCACATTTTAAACTAAAAGGTGATATAGCTTTGCAGTCACTGCTCCTCATTTGTGGAAAAAAATGCCATTACACATTAAACATCCTCCATCCCTCTGTCAGTGTGCAGACACTTATGGATGCAATTGCAGGGGAGACTGGATGTGTCACAAACCGGTGAACAAAGCCAAGTCATAAGACAAGAATCAAGGTCAGGTTCATGCCAAAGTTTGGTCGATGTGCAATCAGAGTGTTGGAGGAAAACCAGAGTCTCAAAGTCATTAAATATGTAGTGGGAGTCAGAATACACTAAAGTCAGGTCAAAGAAACAGAATGGCTCGGTATGAGCAGGTATATGAGAACACAGAATGGTACTTTGCAACAGACTGGAGTGTTGGGCATGCTCATACTGTATTGAGAAAGTGATTAGAAACAGGTGTACTCCCAATCAGAATTAGGGAGAGGGAGGGCACTGTAACACTTGGGAGCTGTAGTCTGTGATGGCCATGTTTGAAGGCTGCCACAAACTAACACTGTCACTGACAGACACACACACACACACACACACACACACACACACACACACACACACACACTCCAAGGCACTAACTCTGGGAGCACAGTTCTTGGGATTTGGGATGCCCTTGCAATCTAGGTGCACGTTTCTCAGGGTACTCTGCATGGAATTCTTGACTGAGCATGGGCTCTAGAATGTCTTTGGCAGGTACCCAGCTGTGTTCCTCTGGACCATACCCCTCCCAATCTACCAAATACTTGAGGTTGCCTTATCTGCGACAAGAGTAGAGTATCTTGTGTACCCGGTACACCAGTCCTCCTTCCAGTTCAACTGGTCCTGGGTGTTCCTGGGCAGGTGTGTTTTTTGCCATTGGTCCCAGGATGACAGGTTTGAGACATGAAACATGAAACATAGGTGAAAGATGGCAGTGTGGGGGTAGCTCTAGTCTATATGAGACTTCATCGACCTGGTGAAGGATTTTGAAAGGACCAACATACCTGGCACAAAGTTTTCTGCAGCCACTGGGGTTATGCAGATCCCTCATTGATACTCACACTCTGTTCCCTGGTGTGTATACAGGATTTTCACCTCTGTGCTTGAAAGCATACTGTTTGTATTTGTTGGCTACATGTTCCAGACATTGGTGAACGCTCTCCCAAACTTGCTTGCTAGCCTTGAACATCTACTGCCAGGATGTGAGTGGGTGAGTCATCCCATGGAAACAGTGATGGTTGGTACCCTAGGACATATTGGAATGGAATGAACTCCATTGCTGAGTTGTGAGGGAATTATATGTATATTCTGCCCATGGGAGGAACTGGACCCAGTCCTTGGTGTTTTCTAGGCAGAACACCCTCATGAAACATCTGATCTCTTGATTTGCATGCTCAACTTGTCCATTTGACTGTGGGTGGTATCCCAAGGGCAGACTCACTGATACTCCAAGTTTGGTCATAAAGCCTGCCCATAACCTTGATGAAAATTGGGGTCCCTGTTCACTTACAATATCCTTGGCAATTCCATAATACCTGAAGATGTGGCTAAATATGAGCTCCACCATTTTCAGGGCTGTAGGTATACCAAGCAAGGGGACATGTTTCAGGGCTTTTGAGAATCTGTCTCCTCCTACCATGATGACTGTATTTCCCTGAGATTTGGGTAGATCAGTGATGAAATCAATAGCAATGTGTGACCAAGGTCTCTGGGGTGTGTATAATGGAATGAGTTTCCCAGTGGGTGGAGTATGGGGTACCTTGGCACAAGTGCAGGCTGAGCAGGAGGATAGGAACTGGTTTATGTCAGTCCTCATGTTCTTCCACCAATACTTGGTTCTGATAAATTCATAGGTGCATCTGCTGTTTGAGTGTTCCATGGCAGGAGAAGAGTGTGGCCAGATGATCAGGCACCCTCTATATTGGGGTGGGACAAATGTGAGATGTTGTGGTCATGTTCCAGGTGGGTTATGGGGTTGGTTCTGGGCCAGATCCTTGTTGATGTCCTATGAGAGAGCATTCACAAAGCACTTGGGTGGCAGGATTGGTGTGGCTTCTATGCTGGTTGTGGTGGAGGCATATAGTCAAGACAGAGTATCTGCTTTCATGTTTCTGGACCCTGGACAGTATGGAATGGAGAAGTTGAATCTAATAAAAAAGAGCCCATTGTGCCTGTCTGGGGTTCAAGAATCTTGCAGACTTGAGGTATTCTAGTTTTTTTTTTTATGGTCAGTAAAGATAACAAATGAGTGTGTGGCCCCCTCAAGCCGATGCTTCCACTCCTCCAGGGCTAACTTTATGGCTAGCGGTTCTCAATTCCTGATGTCATAGTTTTGTTCTGTGGATGTCCATTTCTTAGGAAAAAAAACCCCCACAAAGCTACCAGATACAGCTTGGGTATTCCCTGATGCTGAGACAGCACTCCACCATCTCTGGTCTCAGAAGTGTCTACCCTGAGAGAGAAGGGTTTCAAGGGGTTTGGGTGCTTCAGTACAGGTGTTGTGGTGAAGACTGATGTAAGGCAAGTGAAGGCTTCCTCTGCTCCCTGGTCCCACTGTAGATGCTTAAGGCTGTTTTTGAACAATGTTGTGAGGGGTTCTGCAATGGTGCTAAATCTCTTGATGAACCAATGGTAGAAGTTGGCAAACCCCAGGAAGCATTGGAGCTCCTTAACTGACATGTGCATGGGCCAAGAAGTGACTGCAGAGACCTTGTTCGAGTCCATGCTGACCCCGTCGGCACTAATAATATAACCCAAGAAAGAGATCTTGGTGACATGGGACTCACATTTCTCTGCCTTGACATACAGCTGATTTTCCAGGAGCTTGCAGAGAAATTACTTGAGATGTTTGTGATGACTGGTTTTGTCCACGGAGTAAATCAGAACATCATTGATGTAGGTGATAAAATAGCATTCCAGCATGTCTTGGAGCATCTTGTTAATGAGACACTGGAACATTTTTGATAGTCCATATGGCATAAGATAGTCCATATGGCATAACGACTATATGCATATATAGTATATTCATATTGACCTGAGGTAGTGCTCAATGCTGTCTTCCATTTGTCCCCTTCCTGTATATGCACCAGGTTATAGGCACTTCAGAGGTCGAGTTTGGTGAAAATGTGAGAAGATCTTAGTTGTTCTAGGGCAGATGTGATGAGGGGTAATGGGTATGGATACTTGATGGTTATCTGGTTAAGGCCTCAGTAATCAATGCAAGGTTGCAGGCCTCCCCCTTTCTTCACAACAAAGAAGAATTTTGCAGATGCTGGGGATGAGGTTGGACAGATGTAACCTTGCTGAAGTGCCTCCTGTACATACTTCTCCATAGCTGCTTGCTCTGTTCTAGAAAGTGGGTAAATGTGGTTGCACGGAGTGGTAGTGCCTGAAAGGAGGTCTATGGTGCAGTGATATGACCTATGAGGGGGTAATCCACTGGCCTTTCCCTTGCTGAAGACTTCCCAGAGCTCATGGTAGCAAGCTGGGACCTACTCAATGGCCCCAGGGGAGGGGCTCACCTTAGAGGTGGAAGCCAGAGTGAGTTAGGGTAATTGTAGGCAGTTCTGAGAGCAGGATGGGGACCATTTAAATATTTCTTTCTGCTGCCAGGAGATGAGTGGATCATCTAATTGCAGCCATGGAAATTTTAGCACGATAGCATGGTTGAAAGTTTGGGTGATGTATAATGACAGATATTCCTTGTGCAGGGCCCAGACCTGAATCTCCAGAGGACTCATTCTTTTTTGTGGTCAGTCTATCTCCGATGGGGCTGCCATCAATAGCTTGGAGGCTCACATGTCACTGGAGTTCAGTGGGCAACTCAAGCCATTGAATGATTTTGGTGTCAATGAAGTTACCTTCTGCCCTGGAGTCTAATCAAGCAGAGAGAACATGATCGGTTTCTGATACAGCTATCAAGGTGTTGATTTTCAGAAATGGATGGGTTGGAAAATGTTTGTGACTCACTGGGGTGACAGAACAATTCTTGTCAGGGGTTGTCATGCCTTCAGGAGATCACAGGCTGGATGGAACATTGGGCCAGCAGGTGACTGGGCTCCCATCCTTCCTCCCTCAGAGTGTGGGGCACAAGTATTGGAGATTTCCATTGGAGTGGGTGCCTGTGAAAGCTGGCTCAGAACATAGGTGGATTGCAAGGAAGACCAGTTTTGGAAGAGGTGGGCTAATTTAATGGCAAGGTCGATAAGTGAATTCAAGGTATACTGTTCATACCTACATGCCAGTTCAGTTAAGATATTAGCTTCAAGACCCTGATGAAAAACAGCCTTCAATGCCGGGTCATTCCATCCACTACCGGTAGCCAGCATGCAAAATTCTTATGCACATTCTGCTACAGTCCTTTCTCCTTGCTGAAGAGTGAGTAGTTTCTCACCCACTTAGACACCTTCAGGCTGGTGATCAAACTCTCTTCTAAATAACTCCTCAAAGTGATCATAAGATGATGTGGGTTCACCTCCACAATTCCAAACTGCAGTTGTCCACTTCAAAGTATGGCCAGTGAACAGATTCACAAACTGAGCTATCTTTTGTTGTTCAGAAGAGCCCATTAAAGTAGTGAAATACAAAGAGCATTGTAGAAGAAATCCTTTACACTCAGTTACATCGCAAGAGAACTTATCTGACTGTTGAATGGCTGGAGCAGAGTTTGGACATGCCAAGAGGGCCTGCAATACAGCAGTGGTGAGCTGAGAGAGGCAGATGTCAATATCAGTCAGCATCTGTTGATGTTCTCCCAACAATCATCCATGAGCTGAAAGTGCAGTTTGCTTAGACTCTTCTGCTACATCCATTGTGGTGAAGTATCCTGTCTCTTATGAATGCAACTGCAGGGGAGAGCAGGTGTGTTGCAAACTGGTGAACAAAGCCAAACCATGAGACAAGAATCGAGGTCAGGTTTGTGCCAAAGGTCAGCCAATGTGCAATCAGAGTGTCAGAGGAAATCCAGTCTCAAAGTTGGGAAATACATAGTGGGAGTCAGAATACACTAAAGTCAAGTCAAATAAACAAAGACTCGGTAGACTCGGTATGATCAGGTATGAGAACACAGAATGATACTTTGCAATGGGTTGGAGGGTCTGACATGCTTGTATAGGGAGAGTGATTAGAAACAGATGTACTCCCAATCAGAATTCAGGAGAGAGAGGGCACTGTGGCGCTTGGGAGTTGTAGTCCATGGTGGCCATGTTTGAAGGCTGCCACGAACATATACTGATACCATCTCTGTTTTTAAAGTTTGGCTTAAGACACATTTTTATTCTCAGGCCTTCTTGGCCTATTAATTACTTTAATTTTAGTTGACTTTTATTGAAGTTTTATTTGGTTTAATCTTTTAAGTTTACATCATTTGTTTTCTTCTGTTCTCATGTACATAACTCCATGATCTATTTCTTCTATTTATCCCTTGTTGTTGCTGCAGGTATGTGGCAGTTTAGTTTCTTTGTTATGGTTCTTTTAATATGTATTTAATATGTATTTTTATCCTTTTTTGAACGTTTTTATATTATTTGTACAGCACATTGGTCATTTGAAGCTTTCTTTAAATGTGCTCCATAAATAAAATTTACTTACTTAAGTATGAGGGCGGCACAGTGATGTAGTGGATAGCACTGTCATCTAATAGCAAGAAGATCCTGGGTTCGGGCCCAGTGGCTGGCGGGGGCCTTTCTGTGTGGAGTTTGCATGTTCTCCCCGTGTCTGTGTGGGTTTACTCTGGGTACTCCAGTTTCCCCCAAAGACATGCAGGTTAGGTTAATTGGTGGCTCTAAATTGACTGTAGGTGTGAATGGTTGTTTGTCTCTGTGTCAGCTCTGCAATAACCTGGCAACTTGTCCAGGGTGTACCCTGCCTCTCTCCCACAGTCAGCTGGGATAGGCTCCAGCTTGCTTGCGACCCTTTAGAACAGGATAAGCGGCTACAGATAATCTATGGATGAATATGTCTATGAAGACTTAGAAGCTCAGTATCAAAATCTGTCTGAATACAGATTTTAGACATATAATTACTACAAAGTGGTCTGCAAAATTAACATAATGGCTGTTTTAAAAATGTTTGATTAATAGGATTCTTGTTTATTGACTTTTTTAATTCAGTTGTATCGACGGCTCTCAGAATAAACCTGCATGTTCACCTGAGCTGGATAACAATGGATTTCAGGAGTGTAGTAAGCTGTTTGGAGATGCCTTCAAAGCCTGCCACTGGTTCGTGCCCCCTCAGATTTTTGTTAACAGCTGTGTGCAAGATTACTGCACCTCAGGGGGGGATCAGAGCCAGCTATGTACTTCTCTACAAAATTATGTGGCAACCTGTGAAGTGTCTGAGGTGTTTCTGGGAGACTGGTGGAAGGGCACAGTCTGTGGTGAGTGCAGACTTAAATGAATCCTCTTTTTTTTTATATTAGTAAAGGCTTTGTTCTAGTTTGATTAAGAATTGAACTATTAACAAAGACTACAGTGTTTACATCATTGTGGCAACTATGCTAAATACAAAAGGACCATGTTGTTTTATCCAAAACTTTTAATGTAACCTTGGATGAATTAAATAATAATGTTAAATGAATACTTGTAACAGAATCAAAATAATGATGGTATGAAAATCCTTGTGTGAGATTTTTAACCATCGTCTTTTATTGTGTAGATGTTCCAACCACACCACCAACAGTGGAACCAAGCACCCTGACACCATCACAACCCACTGCCCCAAATTCCAGTGCAAGTAAGCCATGACACTGTCCATATTCTCATTCATTTCTCTGTGAGTTAACAAAATTGCAATTAATTGGTCATGGATTGGATTACACAGGTTGTTCATGGAGCTGCAATTTTGATCAGAATGAATGTGAATGGGAACAACTAATCCAGGACAGTTTTGATTGGAAAAGATGGTCTGGATCAACACTTTCAAGTTTCACTGGCCCAACCAGTGACCACACTACAGGAAGTGAGAGAATGTCCAAAAATTATTTGGTCTGGCAAATTTAAATGTAAAAGCATAGCCTATGGATAAAAGTCATGTTTAATATTCATGTAAAATAGTTTACACATTAAAGAAATATGTATTTTCCATGTATCAAAAGTATAACCTATAGACATTTGATCATTGTATAAAATACTTTAATTAGATTATTTTATTATTTGTTGCCTATTGCTCTTCAGGTGGGTTTTACATGTATATTGAGGGTGATGGAGTCTATCATGGTGACTCAGCACGTATGATGAGTCCAGTATGCAAAAGTTTGGGCACCCAGTGCCTGACCTTCTGGTATCACATGTATGGTTTGGCAACATCCATGATGCTTAATGTCTACTTGCTAGAAGATAACCATGCCACCAAAATATGGTCTAGATCCAATAGTCAGGGTAACCACTGGCACCTAGCCCAAACTGAGATCAACCCAATGGGACCATTCCAGGTATGTATTGGATATGCAAATATGTACAGTAGGTCTATAAAACTACAAAATATTTTTAATCTATTGATATTTTTTATCCATCATTGCCATTTATTTTAATATCATATAAATACAAATTTAGAAATTGGATCAATGTACAGTATTTACAATAGTATGATAAAATAAATATTACATGCAACTAAACTCTGAAAAATTTAAGTAATGTGGCATGAATCTACTCTTAAATAGGTTTCTAGTTTTCATATGTGCATCTGGGAAGATTCATATATAAAAAAAAACTTACATACATTGTTTCAGATTATTGTGGAAGGTATTAGAGGTTCAAATGCTCAATCAGATGTGGCATGGGATGATGTTACCATAGTGCATGGAAAATGTGGAGCAGTTAGCACGGTGCCAGAGTCTGAGGTACCATCACCAACCAGTGGAAACATGTCTGTTACTGCTTCAGGTAAAGTCTAAACTTAGCCCATCATCATTCATCTAAAAAAAAAAAAGTTCATTGAGCAAATGTGGTACAAAGAAATGAAAATGTAAAATAAACTTTAATTAGAAATTAACACACAGTGAAACTACTGCATAGTCTGTTGAATTCTTAGGCAGTACAATTAAACATTGTGTTGACAATTTTCTGCAAGAGAATGAGTATTTGATTTAACTGTTGACCATTTTTTAAATATCTTATGTGTAATATGAGAGTGTTAAATTATTAATTTAATATATTGACAGTATGCAGAATGAACTGCAATTTTGATAACAACCTTTGCACGTGGACTCAACTGTTGACTGATGTTTTCAATTGGACGAGACACCGGGGTCCTACCCCTACATCAATGACTGGGCCCTTGTCTGATCACACAACAGGAAGTAAGAATCCTTTTTTTTTTACTCTTATTGTAATTGACGATCTTTATGAGATTACCAGATAAGCAAATCATGACCAAAAATATGTTTATTGTTCCCCCTCTTTCTCTAATTCTCTATCACCAGCTGGTTACTATGTGTACATTGAGGGTGACAGTGCTTCTCATGGAGACACAGCACGTCTCCTCAGTGAGGAATGCTCTAATGTCCAACCCCAGTGTCTACAGTTCTGGTACCACATATACGGCTCCAGCTGGACTATGGGTCTGAGTGTCTACCTATTGCATGGGAATGTGGCCCAGGAGGTCTGGAGAAAGAGAGAAAACCAGGGGAACACCTGGCATCAGGCTCGAGTGGACATCATGCCCCGTGGCAAATTCATGGTCAGGTTAACAAGATATTAACTGAAATCATTGTTTGTATTGCTGTTTGTTCTATCTTTCAAATTAACACTTTTGTAAGGGTCTACAGTATGCTGAAATTGTTTTGATACATCATTAATAAAGATTGGAGAGTTCAGTTAAATGTCAATCCTGTCCCTTCGAAGAACAGACAAGGGACATCTTACATATTGTTAAATTCATAGAGATAACTGATTAGTTTTGTCTGTTTAACAAGTACTGACATCAGCAAATCAAAAAATTTGTCTTGTTTTTAGATTTTATTTGAAGGACGCAGAGGAGACAATGCTTGGTCCGATGTTGCTCTGGATGATATTTCTATGCACAAAGGATCCTGTGCAGGTGCTTTTTTTTTTAATTCATGCAAACCATATCAATGTTCTAGATTGGGCTTAAACCCAATAAAGGCTTCATAGATACAACAAGTCACTTCAAGTTTTTATGTTAGGTTGTCGATGATAAATTTGCAATAACTGGACTCATAGAAGAAGCTCTCCCCAAGGGTTATTTGACCAGTTATCTATCCCAGCTTTCTAAAAAGATATTATTTGGAATATTTTCTATGTGAGAGAGCTTTTTGGTTTTTTTGTTTGTTTGGGTTTGTTTTTTTGTTTATTTGTTTTGCATGGTTATATGTGGATTTGCATTAACTATATATGTAGGTTGTATGTAGATTTGCAATAACTTCAAGGGTTCAACCATAACGACAATGCAAAGCAATGTTACATTTTTAGAATTACTTCATTACGCATGAAAAAAAAAATATAAAAATTGGAACCACGTTTTCTCATTAGTTATTTATTTTTGCTGTAGTCATGTATTAGTGCTTGTTAAATTATTATTTTCAACATGCATTGTGTCACCTGTTTAAATTACAAGGAAATTGGTATAATATGACAAAACTGACAAAAGTAATTGATAGTAAAAATAAAGCTGAAGACACAACAATAAAACATGACATCTAAGGATGTGAAAATGTTTTGAAAATAGTCTTGTTTTTTTCTCAGTAATATGATTGCAACAAGCCAAATATAAGATTATTAAAACATATTTCCAGATAATAGTCATGTTGTGCTGGCATACAATTTTCATTGGAAGCACTTATTTTTACAATGTCAGCAAAAATATCTGCAAATAGAATAAGACATTTAAACCTTGAAATTAGTTTGTAAATAAATAAGTAAAGTCGAAAAATAGGTTTCAAAACCTTATATTTTATTGATTGTATTCATGTAATTAGAAATACTACATGAATAAGAATATATTCAAAATACTTTCACTTGCTAAAATGTCTTTTTTATTCTGCATCAAATAATTATTATTTTGATATTTCCTATCATTTTGGTGAACATTTTATATCATATCATTTTATAGATTTAATAAACCATCAGACTGTTTCACCCATACCTGGAAATCCACCACTAACCCCTACAGTCACCAGTGCAACTACAAAATCTGCATCATCACTTGTGTGCACATTCAACTGCAACTTTGACAACAGTCTGTGCACATGGAGTCAGTTAGCGACTGATGTTTTTGACTGGACAAGACACAGTGGTCCCACATCTACAGCAATGACTGGCCCCCCATCTGATCACACAA
>JAODJS010000025.1:60950043-60961924 GCA_027576325.1 Sciades assimilis | reverse complement strand
TTTAAACTTCACCAAACCTAATGCAGATTAAAGGTGGAGGTTTCACACTATATGCCAGTGACTGCGTCTGTGGACATGTGCGCACTGAAAAAATAGCTCCAATTATCACATCTCCATCTTTAGACAGCAGAGGATCCTCTGGGTTTTCCAGAATATGGCAATTTTCTCCTTTTGCCAGGCTAAGAGTCAGGAGGTGTACAAGGAATAACATCACGAAGTTTGTCCAGTGTTTTTGCTGGCTTATTCCTCAACAGACGTGTTATTCACATGTTTATGAAGATTTTATACTTCTTATGGGTGTGACCATTCAGTATGGACAAATCAGAGAGCTGATGAGGTTTGTTACTGTATGGCATTCAGGGACAGAATTACCGGATAGGATGGGACATGCATATCTCTGTTACACCTGGAAACAATTATGTTTATCAATGCATATATAACAGTTTGTAGTCACCTATAAAAATACTCAAAAAAGCAAATTTCAGTATGTACGTCCTCCCCACCCCCCTAAAAAAAGAAAACTAACATTCAGACACCAGCTGGGAAAAATAACTGCACCCTTCATACTTCCACAATAATGAAGAGAATAATTAGAGGCCAGGTGGTACTAAAGCCATCATATACAGGTTAGTCCATGCAGGTGTTCATGAAAGGATATTATGTTGCTGCCTGCTGGGTTTAATTGATATGGATATTGTTTTTAATCACAGCATTTGTGTGGCCACCTATCAGATTACTTTCCATGTAAGTGCTTTTTCACAGGAACCTGTTTTGTCCCTTCTAAATGCATAGCCAAACCAAATCCCCCACCCACACACACAAACACCACCACCGGTTTCTACTGCACTCCGGCTGTGCTGCCTCTCGAAGTCTTTATATAATATACATGTAACCCCTTTTTTTTTTTTCTTAGTATTACCTGGCACTGGGGTTGCACTCATATAACTTAAACCAAACAGAATCCTGGGTTCCCAGCTAGTGATAGTGAAAGGACTGGCCCTCCTGTCTACTCAGGGACTTAGTAAACTGAGCTATAGAGAGTGAAAAGGTGAGTGCTGAATGAAAATAAACTAATATATATCCTGAAATGAATTATGTCTAGCGCGGTGCCTCCACTGGAAAAAAAAACTTTACCCAGATGCTCTGGTCTGCATGTCCTTCCCCAGAAATTTTATCAGTTACATCTTTAAGAGATAATCCACTCTGCAACCATGTTTGGAGAATTTAAACACAAAACATTTATTCTCACTATGACGATTGAAATGGGGACACATCTATAAAATACCATTTACCCTACTCCCTTTATTTACCTTAACAAAACAAAATAATTACCCAAGTAATTACCCAAAACAAAATATCTTAAAGCTGTGGTAATACCCCAAATTTCCAGTAGGCCTAAGACTTTGCCATGATAATGGACTCCATTAAATGAAACCCTTTTACCCCCTTCAATAACATAAAATACTCTTTTTTTTTTTTTCTTTACACTTCAAACCCTCCAAATAACTCAATTGACATGGGCATGGCACAGAAAACAAAACAAGGTACTTGACCATAGAAACAATTTGGCTTCGATTGTAAACAAAAAAAATATATATATATTCGCTCTTTACACATTAGCCAAAGTCAAAACCAACATATGAGCTGTCACCAATAGCAGTGATGTCGCCAGCTAGGCAAAGCACACTGTTGGCCTGAAAGGCGTATCAACACAGGGGTAGCCCAAAATGTTCATGAGTTCAATAAAATATGCACGTTAGCAACCCATCTAAACCTAACCAAGCGCTTGGATTACAGTCAACTACGTTGGGGCCCAGTTGTCGCGGCGGTGCACATGAATAATCCAGTAGCAGTCAGAGAAACAGGTGTCAATCACACTAACGTTAGTTAGCGCAGGCTGCTTTTACACAGTCCCATGTCATTAACTTTTGTTGGCTTCAATCTCACTAACGTTCGTACTCACGCAACCTCAATGGCAGCGGTGCAGGCGCGCGCTGGAACAAACCACACAGTAGAAAATTGTTTGGACAGGTCCCCGTTATTATCGAGAGTGCCAGGTCACTCGGTAGCTTGGCATTGAAGTCGTCCTGTCCGCGGTTTCCCCGATTGTCTCACGGCCATGCACAGTCTCTGCAGAATCCACAGTTCAGGCCACGGCCGCCAACTCGCCAACACTACTGTTAGAACTGAGTAAACGCGATAGCCATGATGGCGAGGGACAACTCCAGCTTCGTCCGTCAAGGCTAGACTTTGGGACTACAATGGTCCAATAGATAACTTAAACATACAGTTCGTAACTCACATTGAATACCTGTGCTAAATTACGTTTTCTCCCAACATGCTCTTGCCTACTCCGCACAAAATCCCCAAAAAAAAAAACAAAGAAGCAAAAACATGGCCGCCCCCTCACACCCCCGGGGAACCCTGGGATATTTTCTCCCCATCAAAAAAACTAGTATTCTGGTATGCAGAGTGTGAACTAAATTCTTAATGGTTTACAGCCAGTTACTATAAATGATATAATTTAAAGACTGGTCTAGAGGGTGCTAGTTTAAAGAAAACCAGCCCTATATCATGGCTAACAAAAAAAAAGACAAAAAAAAAAACATCTAGAGAGAGAGGATTCTGGGAAATAGAGTCCTACGCCTAATGTGGAAAAAGTACAATAAGGCTTAATTTTAAAGAGCCCTACACACTCCCCTCACCAAATCACAGCATGCCCCCATGCTGTCCCATAAAGTATCCTAAAACTAGGCTCACTGGAATAAAAATAACGTCAGGTACTGTACCTCAGATGGATTACACTACATCAAAAACAAACTAACACTTAATGCACTTCCCACATAAAGCCTGGGAAGTACACCACCATGCATGTGTTCTATTAAAGTGATGTGGAAATGGAACAGCTTTTATGGGAACTGAATAAACATTACAAGTCTTGGGGGTCAGCACAGTGTCTCGAGTGGGTTCTCCTAAAGTGTCATAAGTAAGTCTTTCAGCAGGTTTTCGCTCTCTTTCAGACCGCCTAACTACACATAGCTGGTCAATATTTTCCATATTCAATGTCTTTTCAGGTACATCATCCACTAGACCAGCTGGATTCAAAACTGTACCAACAGGGCTTAATTCGGCATCCTCCTCTGGTAATTCTGCAGCAACATGCCCTTCAGCATCAAAATCCACTAGGTTTGAGCTTAGTTCTGATAACCCAGCGTTGGAATCAGTTCCTATCACAGGCAGCTCAGCAGTTAACTCCACTTCTACCTCAACTAAATCTGCAGTTAACTCTTCAGCTGGCTCTGTTGTAGCTGGAACAGTCCTGTCCTGCTCAACAGGCATTGATTTCTGCATTTCCAGTCCTGCAGTCGGAGCCAGATTGAAATCACCAGGATAATAGCCAAATTCAGATTCTGAGTCTGAAGAACACTGTTCGCTCGGAATCTCAGCAAACAAAGGACCAGAATTCTGGGCTGGATGTTCACCCCGTTCTTTAGCCTTCCTTCGTCGAATGGCCCTGGGAGAAGGAACAGGCTTCTGATCACCCTCAGCATTCAACCTTACTTCTTGTCCAAAGGGCAAAATGTGATTCCGATGCATGACTTTTACAGGTCCGCTGCCATCAATTGGTTTAAGTCGATACACAGGAAGGTCAGACATTTGGCTCTCTACCATGTAAAGAGTTGAATTCCAGCGATCAGCCAACTTCTGTTTCCCTTTTAGCCCAAGGTTACGTATGAGAACTCTATCTCCAGGACTCAGGGAGTGGTAGCGCACGTTCTGATCATATCTGTCTTTATTGCCTTGATTTAACTTTGCAGCAGTGCTCTGAGCTAGTTGGTACGCTGCTTGAAGTTCCTGTCTCATTCGTGACACATATTTGGTATGTGAGGCTGGAGATGTACCATCGGCAGACACACCAAAACAGACATCTACCGGCAGTCTAGCTTCCCTTCCAAACATAAGGAAGTATGGTGAGAACCCGGTTGCTTCATTTGGTGTACAATTGTAGGCATGCACAAGGTGGGCTATGTGCTGACTCCATCTCTGCTTTTGACTTGGGTTGAGCGTCCCTAACATATTCAAAAGTGTCCGGTTAAACCTTTCCGGTTGTGGATCACCTTGAGGGTGATACGGGGAGGTTCGGGACTTGTTAATGCCCAACATGGTCAACATCTCCTTCACTAACTGGCTTTCGAAGTCCTTCCCCTGATCTGAATGTATGCGTGTCGGGAGACCGTAATGGATGAAATACCTCTCCCACAGCGTTCTTGCTACAGTTAGGGCCTTCTGATCTTGCGTTGCAAATGCCTGTGCATAACGTGTAAAATGGTCTGTTACCACCAGAACATTGCACACATTACGACTATCGGGTTCAATAGACAGAAAGTCAATACACACAAGATCAAGTGGCCCTGAACTGTGCATATGAGATAACGGGGCAGCTTTATGTGGTAAAGTCTTTCTCTTTATACACCGCTCACATGTCCTGCAGTATGACTCCACATCAGCCTTCATATGTGGCCAGAAAAATCTGTCTCGGACCAAAGCATATGTCTTATCGAAACCCAAATGCCCACTCTGATCATGCAGCGATTTCAATACGAAACTATGCAACTCTTTGGGCAACACAAGTTGCTTCTTAAGGCGTCCATCAGACAACTTCACTTTTCTGTACAGTAAATCGTGATCAAGGCACAGCTTATGCCATTCTCTTTTGAAAAGTCGGGTGTCTGGATGGTCTGATTGTATTTCATTTGCTGATTGACACTGCTCCAGAGCAAGCAATACAGGTCCTAAACAAGGATCGGTATGCTGCGCTGCTCGCAGTTCACTGGAGCTGAACGTGGGTAACGAGTCTGTTATTACAGCCATTGATTGACAGTAGGCTTTGGGCAGAGCAGCAACATGAGTACCAATCTGCTGGATGACACAGGGATAGGAGACATGGCTTAGTCCAGTCCCTGTTGACACAGACTGGCAAAGTGCTCGTACTCCTGGAACCGGTATCTCATGCCATTCATCAGCAGTTGACCAACTTGGATGTGGGCGTCTCGACAGAGAGTAAGCGTCAGTATTATTCCGCCCTGGCCTATATTTGAGACTGAAGTTGTATGTAGATAATGCTGATAACCATCTGTGGCCGGCTGCGTCAAGTTTTGCGGATGTCAAAATATAGGTCAAGGGATTGTTATCAGTTCTCACTTCAAACAAGGCCCCATACAAGTAATCATGCAGTCTGTCAACCATGGCCCACTTTAGAGCTAAAAACTCTAATTTGTGTGCGGGATAATTTTTCTCGGATGGAGACAAGCTTCTGCTAATGAAGGCAACAGGTCGCAGTCCCTCATTATGCTCCTGATATAAAACACCTCCGAGTCCATCTGTACTTGCATCAACATGCAAGACGTATGGCTTCTGCGAGTCAG
Organism: Sciades assimilis; assembly: GCA_027576325.1. NCBI lineage: Eukaryota > Metazoa > Chordata > Actinopteri > Siluriformes > Ariidae > Sciades > Sciades assimilis. The sequence continues at coordinate 60,956,498 of JAODJS010000025.1, read as the reverse complement.
CGAAGGCCAAGACTGGTGCCTGCGTTAACCGGGTCTTTAGCTCGTGAAAAGCTCTTTCACAGCATTCACTCCACCTGGAGCCAAAAGGTTCGGAGGGCTTGAAGAAGGTCTTAATGGCAACAGGTTCTCCAGCTCTCACTTTCTTGGACCTGGAGCCAGATGGACATCCTTGCAGAAGTTCGTTAAGGGGGCGGCACAATCTGGAAAAATCCCTCACAAAACGCCGGTAATAGCCACAGAATCCTAAAAATGACCTGAGCTCAGTCACTGTGTTGGGCCTAGGCCAGGACTCGACAGCCTCTATCTTTGATGGGTCTGTGGCAATTCCATCTTGAGACACTATGTGTCCTACATAGGTGACAGATGTTCTGCCAAATTGGCATTTATCAAGGGACAGCTTTAGGCCTTCTTCCTTCAGTCGGTCAAGGACTTTTAGCAACCTTTCTTCATGTTCCTCAATGGTTTTTCCAAACACTATCAAATCATCCAGGTACACCAGGACTTCCAGAAAGTTCATATCTCCAATGGTTCGTTCCATCACTCTCTGGAAAGTTGCTGGGGCACCAGAGATCCCTTGAGGCATGCGTTCAAATTGATAAAAGCCCAGTGGACAGATAAATGCTGTCTTTTCTTTATCGACTTCACTCATTGGGATCTGGTAATACCCGCTCCTCAAATCCAAGACACTAAACCACTTACTGCCTGACATCGAGTGGAGGGCATCTTCAATTCTTGGGACAGTATACTGGTCTGGTATAGTTCTTTGATTCAGAGTTCTGTAATCGACACACATCCTTACTTTCCCAGATTTCTTGCGAACGACCACAATTGGTGACGCATAAGGGCTTCGGGATTCAGAGATGATGCCATTCTTCTGGAGTTCCTGTAGGTGTTGCCGGACATCTTCCAGGTCAGCAGGTGGTAACCGCCGTGATCTTTCTCTGAAGGGCCGGGTGTCTGTCAGTCTTATCTCATGTTTGGTACTTTTGGAACAACCAACATCCCACTCATGACATGAAAAGACATCCTTTCTCTCCAACATCCTCTCACAAAGACGACGTTTCGCATCTTCTGGCATTGGCGAGGTTCCAAAGTCAAAAGAGTCTAAAGTGAGTGAGGTAGTGGGTTCTGGACAAGGCTTAACTGTCAGCTGTGGAACTAGTGCAACAGGGAACACATGAGCAAGAGGAGTTCCTCTCTTCAGAACCACCTCTTTAGTGGAGATGTTTTTGATGGTCACTGTGACATGTTTATGGCAGATAACTGACGCAGGCCGCACTTCCGGTCTGACTTGTAGTTCGTCAGAATGGCACATGTCTTTAGCTTGGTCTATGAGTGCGAGCTCATTATTAAAATCACCTGGAAATTTGGCTACACCTGTAACATGCACCAACTGCCCTGGCTGAAGTATTAGGGGCCTACATCGAGTGAACCATACTGTTCCACACTTTTCGATCTCTTCTGCCGAGATATCTGCCTGGCTGAGGGCTTGGTAAGCCTCTTTAACTAGGGGATGAATAGTCAAAGTGTTTAGAAAACCTTCCCCAGCTTTCTCTTTACAAGAGTCAAATAGCTTTTTCACCAAACTGGTATTTGTCCCAACAAGAATGGCTATGCCCTCGTCCTTCACAGGGTCGGGGCACACCAAGGCCAAAGTGTCAGCTGTCTGGGGCACCCCAGCCACATTTTCAGTGAACTCAAGCCTAATATGAAGATATCCATCGTAGGGATATTTGTGGGAACTTAACCCCCATATCTCAAGGTTCTCAACAGGCTGAATATGTAAATGCTTCAGGTAAGTGTCATAAAAGCTCCTGTACAGAATAGTCACTTGAGAACCGCTATCTAACAGAGCTCTTGTATAAATCCCTTCTATTTGCACAGGTACAACAGATGTGGGCCCAATTAAGCCGGCAGGCAAGCCAGCATTAGTAGCAGAAGAACAATTTGTGGAACGTGATTCCTTTGGAGCCCCGCGCCGTTCCCTCACAGACCTCCGACCGAGTTTCCCTGCCTTCGGTGCAATTTCAACAACTTTTGATTTACTTTCCTCAAGTCTTCAGAACCCTGGCACACTCGGCTTGTGTGACCATCCTCGCCGCACTTGTAGCAAAAAATGCCTGGTGGAAGAGGCCTCACAGCTCTGTCTCTAGACTGGCCACTCTGGACTGTCGTCTCGGATACTCGAACATCAGAGCCTGCGTTTGTCTTGGGTGTGTCAGAACTAGGCATCACTCCAGCTACACTCAGCAATTTGGCCACTTGAGAGGATAATTCTTTGACTTCCTCTTTCAAACTGTCTAATCCAGAAAGTGCAGATGCTCCAGGAATAGTGGGGGTGGCCACTTTTGCCGTTGTTCTGATGCCTTCCCGGGCACTGATCCAGTTTTCCTCTTCTCTCACCTCTTTCATCAACTGGGAAAAAGATGGAGGATCTTCTAGTGTGTGACTCATTCGAACACGCAATGCAACCATGTCACTGGGCAGGGCACCCTTAATCAACTGTTCCATTCTTGCTTTATTCATGCCTTCAGCATCAATGCCACCCTTCAATAAGGCTCGATGAAGTAGCTTATCCAGTCGATATAAGAACACAGATAGTTTTTCTCCGTCCCCTTGATAAGTGTGCCTGAATTTGGCCATAAGGTCTGGTCCACTCTCTGTCGTGCCATAGGCTGTCTCCAAAGCGGCTAAATAATCTGTGGCGGTAGCCAAGGGATTGCTGACCTTTAAAAATCGGACAATATCAGCAGCAGGTCCTTTCAGACTTTCGACAATTCGCTGCTTCTTCACTGCATCGCTACATTGCCATTCACTAATCATTTGAGTTGCCTGCTCCATCCAGGCATCATATTCCTCTTCACCAACTGGAACAGGTTTAGTGCCTGAAAACAGCCTTAACTTTCGATAACTAGGTCCATCAGTGGGCCCCTGACAACACTTGTCCACTAGCCTACCAATGGCATTCACTAAATCCATATTCACATCTGGTTTCGCACCTGACTCTTCAGACACAATAGCCCTTACATCCTGCAGGGTTTTACCCTCTTGCTGCATTAGTGCCAGCAACTTTGAGTGGAAATCTGAATCAGGTGTTGGAATCAGTCGTTTAATGACATGCACCGGCCAAGGCCCTGTCTCCTCAATGCCTATTTCCGCAGGCACTGTATGAGCCTCTAAATCTGTGCTAGTTTCCACTAGTATAAACAACTTACGACCCGTTGTGTCTCCACGTCGACCCCGTATTTTGGTGCGACCAAAAACTTTCACTGTGTTCAAAACTTTCAAGATAGTGTCATCCACTACATCTAAGGGCACATTACTAACAACAATGGCATGAGAAAGGCTAACACTCTCTTCTCGACTCCACTCAACAGCTTTAGTAAGCTCCATTCTGTGTGAACAACAGCCTAAAACACTATAAAAGAAGGGGAAAAAAAAAAAAAAATATATATATATATATAAAACAATAATAGTAACAAGAGAGAAAAAAAAATGGCCTGTCTGGTAGACAGGAGATCCCAGCGGTGCCTCCAAAATGTAACCCCTTTTTTTTTCTTAGTATTACACCTGGCACTGGGGTTGCACTCATAACTTAAACCAAACAGAATCCTGGGTTCCCAGCTAGTGATAGTGAAAGGACTGGCCCTCCTGTCTACTCAGGGACTTAGTAAACTGAGCTATAGAGAGTGAAAAGGTGAGTGCTGAATGAAAATAAACTAATATATATCCTGAAATGAATTATGTCTAGCGCGGTGCCTCCACTGGAAAAAAAAACTTTACCCAGATGCTCTGGTCTGCATGTCCTTCCCCAGAAATTTTATCAGTTACATCTTTAAGAGATAATCCACTCTGCAACCATGTTTGGAGAATTTAAACACAAAACATTTATTCTCACTATGACGATTGAAATGGGGACACATCTATAAAATACCATTTACCCTACTCCCTTTATTTACCTTAACAAAACAAAATAATTACCCAAGTAATTACCCAAAACAAAATATCTTAAAGCTGTGGTAATACCCCAAATTTCCAGTAGGCCTAAGACTTTGCCATGATAATGGACTCCATTAAATGAAACCCTTTTACCCCCTTCAATAACATAAAATACTCTTTTTTTTTTTTTCTTTACACTTCAAACCCTCCAAATAACTCAATTGACATGGGCATGGCACAGAAAACAAAACAAGGTACTTGACCATAGAAACAATTTGGCTTCGATTGTAAACAAAAAAAATATATATATATTCGCTCTTTACACATTAGCCAAAGTCAAAACCAACATATGAGCTGTCACCAATAGCAGTGATGTCGCCAGCTAGGCAAAGCACACTGTTGGCCTGAAAGGCGTATCAACACAGGGGTAGCCCAAAATGTTCATGAGTTCAATAAAATATGCACGTTAGCAACCCATCTAAACCTAACCAAGCGCTTGGATTACAGTCAACTACGTTGGGGCCCAGTTGTCGCGGCGGTGCACATGAATAATCCAGTAGCAGTCAGAGAAACAGGTGTCAATCACACTAACGTTAGTTAGCGCAGGCTGCTTTTACACAGTCCCATGTCATTAACTTTTGTTGGCTTCAATCTCACTAACGTTCGTACTCACGCAACCTCAATGGCAGCGGTGCAGGCGCGCGCTGGAACAAACCACACAGTAGAAAATTGTTTGGACAGGTCCCCGTTATTATCGAGAGTGCCAGGTCACTCGGTAGCTTGGCATTGAAGTCGTCCTGTCCGCGGTTTCCCCGATTGTCTCACGGCCATGCACAGTCTCTGCAGAATCCACAGTTCAGGCCACGGCCGCCAACTCGCCAACACTACTGTTAGAACTGAGTAAACGCGATAGCCATGATGGCGAGGGACAACTCCAGCTTCGTCCGTCAAGGCTAGACTTTGGGACTACAATGGTCCAATAGATAACTTAAACATACAGTTCGTAACTCACATTGAATACCTGTGCTAAATTACGTTTTCTCCCAACATGCTCTTGCCTACTCCGCACAAAATCCCCAAAAAAAAAAACAAAGAAGCAAAAACATGGCCGCCCCCTCACACCCCCGGGGAACCCTGGGATATTTTCTCCCCATCAAAAAAACTAGTATTCTGGTATGCAGAGTGTGAACTAAATTCTTAATGGTTTACAGCCAGTTACTATAAATGATATAATTTAAAGACTGGTCTAGAGGGTGCTAGTTTAAAGAAAACCAGCCCTATATCATGGCTAACAAAAAAAAAGACAAAAAAAAAAACATCTAGAGAGAGAGGATTCTGGGAAATAGAGTCCTACGCCTAATGTGGAAAAAGTACAATAAGGCTTAATTTTAAAGAGCCCTACATACAACTTCAGTTGAAAGTGTTTGCTTATATTTCAACACATAACAATGCAAAATAGTGATTTCCATGTCTATTACATTGAATATTTTATTAGAACAACATAGAATTGTATTGTTTAAATTGTGAGAGACATTTTGCCTTGTGCACAAACTTTTGTTCTCAAATGCCCGTGTACAGTGCCCACTGATGATCTGATGAAAACCAGAGCAGATGCATTTTAAAAGTAGAAGCTTGACAATCCATCATCTACTACAAGCATTGATTATTCGCTTGTGGATTTTATTCTTTATTCAGTCATGAAAAATTTATTTATTCGTGTATTTGTTTACGAAAATATTGGTTGTTTGGTTATGACACTTAACTTTCTTTTGTTGATGAAAACTGACAGTTCACAAAGTCTATCTACCAGTCGATAATTGTTCTATTCATGATTACAAACATTGCTGAATACAAACATTCTTTCTGGGGAAAACAACAGACACAATGCAATTTTTTATGATAAGTACAATCGGGTCTCATCTATATCCATATTATATTATATGTATATTGCTACAAGCAATATGGCTGCAAATCCCTCAGCAGGAAGAATGGCCGGCACCTAATAATTATAAACTCAACCAGTGGTGAGCAGTGTTTGGAGACCACAACAGCAGCAGGCATCACTGATGTAAACACAAAGACCTCCGCCATGAGTCTTCCCCCCCCTCGACTCCATTTTGCCTGCGACCCTGAACAGGATAAGTGGTTAGTGACAATGGATGGATTTGTGGAGATGTAATTTAGAGTTACACTGAAAGATTGCCACCTGTCCCATTTACTAAAATGGGAATAGGCAGGCTTAAAAATTGTCCTGTACAGAGCCAACAGAGGGCCTCAGATATACTTTGGCTTCATGTCTAAATCCTTGTTAAAATGTAGTAGTTCACTATAGTTGTCATTGAGTGGCATGCAGTCAAGACCAGTCAATAAGAACATATCCACAGCTTAAGGAGAACTGAAAGTACCTTCTATTTTTTTTTTTTGTGTTTGTGTAGTTTTATGTTTGAGTGTTTTGTCCGCCGGTGGTGGTGTAGCTCCGGACCCAGTTTTGGGCGTCGGTTCCCTCCAGGCATTGT
>JAODJS010000025.1:57903905-57916116 GCA_027576325.1 Sciades assimilis | reverse complement strand
GAAACGTATAATGTTTTTCCAACAGTGTTCCCTCCATGTATGTGATGATGTGGTGGTATGCTGTGCTTGCCATATGTGTAACCAGTCTTCTTCTGAAATATCAATTTCTAACTCTTTTTCCCATTTGTGTTTCACATATAATGTTGTGTTCCCTTTACATGCCATTAGTTGTTGATACAAAATAGATATTGTTCTCTTACCCTTAAAGATATAGGCTCCTAATACAGCTTTAATTACACTGTTTTTAGCCAAATCTATGGTCGGTTTAACCTCTTTGTTAAAGTAATCTCTAAGTTGCAAATATCTGAAATGGTCTTGATTACTCAATAGAAATGTATCCTTCAGCTCTTGAAAACTCATAAAGCCCCCCTCTTTAATTACAGTACACATTGCTGTTACCCCACTTGAGATCCATTGTTTAAACCTTTGATCCTGCGTGTTTGGAGTAAAACATTTGTCGTATGCTGGCCACCTGAGTACTCTGATATCTGGTTCTAATTTATATTGGTGTATGACGTCATACCACATTTTAAGTGTGAACTGGGTGATAATGTTCATCTGATCGTAAAAGCCCTTGGCTTCATCTGCATCACCAATTAGACTTGATACTTCCCTCTCATTTACAAATTGTTCTAGATTCTTCCATTTGGCTATATAGGTTTTGTCACACCAGTTTACTATGTGTTTGATTTGTGCTGCGCGGAAATACTCTTTGAGGTTTGGTAAAGCCATTCCTCCCGCCTGTTTCCCCAACTGTAGAGTTGTAAACTTAATTCTAGGTCTTTGCCCGTTCCAAATAAATCTGGATATGGATCTGTCCCATGTTCTGAATTGTTTATCTGGAATTGGGACGGGCAAGGCCTGGAAAAGATATAGCAGACGTGGGAGGACATTCATCTTTATTGTTGCTATTCGAGAACTGAAGTCCAGTGACAGGACATTCCATCTTTCTATGTCTGCTTTAATACTGTTATTTATTTTCTCATAATTGTTAATGTACAGACTTTCAATGTTTTTTGTTATTGTGACTCCAAGGTATTTCATGGATCTTAAGTGCCAGTTAAAGTTGATTGTTTGCCGAACCTCTTTGGATGGTGTGTAGTTGAATGTTAATACTTGTGTTTTAGTTAAGTTTAATTTATATCCAGAGTAGGAGCCAAAGACCCCCAGTAAACTAATCAATTGAGGGAGACAGTCGTCAGGTTCTCTCAAATAACAGATCACATCATCAGCAAATAAACTGACAATGTGGTCTTCTCTGCCCACTGTGATACCCTTAAGCTCCTTACTTTGTCTAATTGCTTGGGCTAGTGGTTCTATAAAGATCGCAAACAGTGTTGGTGACAGGCCACAGCCCTGTCTGGTTGATCGTTCTAACTGTATACTTTCTGTCAAGCTACCATTGATTTTGATCCTTGCTGTTGGATTTTGATAGAGTGCCTTTATACATTGAATTGCTTTTTTATTCAGTCCAAACCTATCAAGTACCTCGTAGAGAAAGACCCAACTGACACAGTCATAGGCCTTTTTTGCGTCTAGGCTTATGAATGCTGCGCTTACATTGTTGCGTTTAACTTGTTCAAGGATATGCAGAGTTCTTCTTATATTATCATGTGTCTGACGGCCCTTAATGAAACCTGACTGATCTTCATCAATAATATCAGGCATAAATTGCTCAAATCTTTTGGCTATAATAGAGGTATAGAGTTTATAATCTACGTTAAGAATGGATATAGGTCTGTAGTCTGAGCACAACTCATTATTATTTCCCTTAGGGATGACTGATATCACTGCTTCTTTCCATGATGGAGGTGTTACGCCTTTCTCAAGACAATGATTAAACGCTGAGCAAAGCACTGGTACAAGTTGGTTTTTGAATTTTTTGTACCATTCTGAGGGTAGACCATCACTTCCTGGTGATTTATGTGCTTTTAGTCTACTTATTGCCATCTCTACTTCTGACACTGTGATTGGTTTGGTGAGTAATTTGTTCTGACATTCCCCAATTGTAGGTAAATCAAGTGTCTGTAGGAAGGATCTTATCTGATTGGCATTCGCTGCCAAAGGCTGACTATAAAGTTTCTTATAGTATTTAACAAAATTTAAACCCATCTCCTTAGGGTCATAGATTACCTGGTTTGTTGTTATATCTCTTATCTTAAGGATTGTCCTGTCAGCCTGTTGTTTTTTTAGTCTTTTGGCTAGCAATCTGGATGCCCTAGGCCCAACTTCATAGTAAGATTGCTTTAGGAATCTTGTCTTTTTTTCAATTTCTGCATTCAATAGTGTGTCTATATTTTCCCTTGCCACTTTGATTTTGGGGAGTAATAGGGGATCCCCTGAGTTTTTATGTTGTTGTTCAAGATTAGTCAGAGTTTCTTTTTGTTTAAGATACGTCTTCTCTTTAGCTTTTTTCATGGCTGCAGTTTTAGCTATTAGTTTTCCTCTTAAGACTGCTTTTAGGGCGTCCCATAAAATAATAGGACTCACTTCCCCATTATCATTTTCAGTTAAATATGTTATTTCTTCACTTATCTCCTTAACCAACACTTGGTCATTTAATATCCCAACGTTTAACCTCCACTGTTTTATTTTCTTTTGTGTGTTTAGTTGTATTTTTAAACACACTGTACAGTGGTCTGACATATCAGCCCCTTCAATTTCACATTCTTTTACTCTAAACAGGTCTGTTTTATTTGTAAAGAAGTAGTCAATTCTAGCATAGCTATCATGTGGATATGAGTAATGTGTGTAATCTCTTTGTGTGGGATGAAGCTCTCGCCACAGGTCAACTATACCAAACTCCTTGAACGTAGTTTTAATAATTTTAGCAACTTGACTAATTGTCCTCTTCCTATTTGTTGTGTCCCGCTTGTCGTCCATGACAATGTTAAAATCTCCCCCACATATTAATATTCCCTCTGATTCCATAATTATTTTGTCAAGGAGAGATTTAACAAACTGCTTGCTACTGTCGGGTGGGATATAAACATTAATCAAAGTCACCAACTCATTTTCCAGTTTCCCTTTCATTATAATAAATCTTCCCTCTTTATCCTTGATGGTTTTCATGCTGTCAAATTTCAGCGTATTTGAGATCAATATACTGACACCCCTTTTGCCCTTCTTTTTAAAGCAGCTATAAGCAGACTTGAAACCAAACTTTTTGAGTTTCTCACTTTCCTGATCGGTCAAGTGTGTCTCCTGTAAGTAAGCAATCTGGGCTTTCTCCTTTCTGAGTTTGGACATTACTTTCTGACGCTTAATGGGATTATTCAAACCATTTACATTCAGTGACAGTATCTTAATATTATCCTCCATTGATCATATTAACACAACTACTCAATCCGGACATGTACTTCAATACTAAAGAAGAATTCTGAAACAACCATTGAACAAAAACTATGTACACTATGGTGACTTCAAAAACAAGGAATGATGTAAAAAATCCTTTGGGTTCCCTGTTGGTGGGAGGAGGGAAAAAAGCCTCACGTGCGTGGGGGCCCTCCCTAGTGAGAAGGTTCTGTTCTCCACTAGAAATGTCCAACATTCGGTGTATATGTCCTCAGTCGGAATATAATTGAGCAGGACCAAAAATGGGGTAAAAGTTAAGTAACAAATAAAAAAATAAAAAAATCAACCTATGGTAGCCTATTATTTTAGTTATATTATCAGAGTAAGCTAATCTTATGTAGGTGGGTACATATTGAAACGTTGCTTACTAGGCAGTAAAAGGAGAAAAGTAGGAGTTTGCAGCAAAGGGGAAAGAAAAAAACAACAACTCCTGGGCATATTTCAACAGAAGTCAGTTAACAACACCTTACTTGCAAATGCCTCTTAATGTGACTTTTTAGTGTGTATGCATACTCTCAGTAGCTCTCCTGAATTCCGTGAGCCTCTCTCTTGCGCGTTGTGCTGTTCTGTCTGCGGTGTTGACGCTTTTCCATGGGAGTAGTTCACTCAGGCGCCGTTCCGCTATCTCCATCTGATTCCGGGTTTTTGTTTTCACCGACACTTGTAGTCCGCGTAGATTGAGATCCGCTGCTGCCTCCTCTGCACTCTCGTACGTCCGTTTACCTGATTGCCAGTGCACGTGCATTTTGGTATATGGTGTTTGAAAGCGGATTCCCTTTTCTTTTAGGACTGCTTTGATCGGTCCGTACTCTTTGCGTTTCTCTACGACTTCAGATGCGTAATCATTATCAAAGTAAATCCGCCGCCCATCTAGCTCTATCTTCTTGCTCCAGGCCTTCCGTAGGACCATTTCCTTCACTCGATATTGCAGAAAATTCACTATCAATGATCTAGGCGGGTTGTCGGGTGCTGGTCTCGTTGTCAGCGCTCTGTGTGCCCGCTGGATTTGCAGATCAACTTCTGGAGGGAGCTCGAGCTGCTCCGTGAGCAACTGAATCACAAAGTCAGTGACTGATTTCCCCTCTTTACCCTCCGGTATTCCATAAATGCGTAGATTATTTCGCCTAGAGCGACTCTCCAAATCCACCATCTTATCCTGCGTTTCGATATTTAGCTGAATAGTTGTGAGAAGAGTGTCTTTGAGTTCCATACAGACGGATTCCAGTTCGGCTATCCGTGTTTGCGCATCAGTAATGTTAGCATTCTGCGCCTGTAGTTCTTTCAAGACCTCGTCCTTAAACTCAGCTAAATCATCTTTCATTGTTTTCAGGACATCTCTTTTAAATTCAGTAAAGTCTCTTCTCCACTCCTTGGAGAGTTGCGAAATGTGTTCAATAATGGCATCTTGGCTAGTTTCCTTACTGCACGTGTTCTCCTCCTGTTCATCGCCATTTCCACTTCTCGGCTCAGTTGATTTTGATCTGGTTTTAGACTGCTTCATCTTCCCACCTTTCTGGCTCTGCTGCATAATTACCTCCTTGTTTTGTTGCATTTTTAAGAACTTGAATGTCTTTGAATCTCACGGAGGTGTAGTTTAATGACCGACTATGAGGAGCTCTAAACTAGACGTCCATCTTGTTCACGCACCATACCGGAAGTCCCGGGCCTGCTGCTTTACCGCTTTGCAAAGAGCTGATGGCTTGTAAGACTTCCTGGCATGTTATGGGGGCATCAATTAAAGCTTGTACTTCTAAGCTTATCTTTGGGATATCAAGTTTTCCCAAGAACTCTTGAATCTCTCTTGCATTAGCAGCAGTCTCTGATGTATAAATATCTACATAATAGTTTCTGAATTGGTCATTAACAGTTTGTGGATGGGTACAAGTTTTATCTGATGCAATATGGATTTCAGGTATAGCTGCCTTAGCTGTTTTCTGACGTAGCTGGTGAGCAAGGAGTCTGCCCGCTTTATCACCATGTTCATAATGCATTTGCTTAGATTTTAAAAGGTGTTCTGTGTGTCTAATGGATAAGCAATCATATGCTGATTGTAGCAGCCGACGCTCTTTGTGCAGATTAAGGCTTGGGTCAGATGCAGCCCTACAATCCAGGTCTTTGATTCGTCTGGATAAATCAGAAAGTTGCCTATTATGAGTTGATTGTAAGTGGGCTGAGTAAGAAATTATTTGCCCTCTTTATATATGCTTTAAAAGCCTCCCAGATTGTGCTGTATGAAATGAAGTGGAATTGGTTTTAAAAAAAAAAGTATATTTTGATTATTAATGAAATTAGTGAAATCCTTATTGTCTAGTAGCAGTGAGTCAAAGCACCATGTTTAGTGTCTTGTGCTACCATTAGACATAAGGAGGTCTAACTGGAGGGGCAGTGATCTGATATAATGATACTGTGATGTTTTGAATGTTTAACAAAAGAAAGTGACCCATCAGCAAGAAAATAATAAATTCTTGAGTAAGACCTGTGTACTGGAGAATAAAAGGAGTATTGCTTGGATGTTGGATTAGAGCTTCTCCATGGGTCCTGCAGCCTGTAGTCATTTAGGAATTATAGAATAACCTCCCCAGACTTAGAGATATCAGCTTTGGGACCGACCCTGGACCTATCCAAAAGAGGGTCAAGTAAGCAATTGAAATCCCCTCCCATTACCAGATGATGGGAGTTGATATCAGGGAGCTTGGCTATAAGGCGTGAGGAAAAACTGTGGGTTATCCCAGTTTGGATCATATACGTTAGCTAGTATACTGTAATAGGAGTGCCAAACAGTTTCCCTGAGACTATGATGTATCGGCCGTTTGTATCAGAAATAACTTGAGATGGAACAAAAGGGGTCCCCCTTTTAATCAATATTGCCACACCTCTGGCTCTGGCCCCATAGGTTGAACAGAATATTTGATCAATCCAGCTTCTCTCGAGCCTAGCACGTTCAGTAGCCAGCAGATGCGTCTCCTGTAGGAAAACTGCCTGGACCTAAAGATTTTAAACATGTAAAGACACGGGTGCGTTTAATTGGGTGGTTCATCCCTTTTATATTCCAGCTGATGAGACGCGTGGCGCAGAGCTACTTTGAGAAGTCATATATCTTAAATAAAATCTTTGGTGATTCATTTGTACCAAAAGGCCCCAGTGGTGAGCAAACCAAGAACATAAATATAAGAAAACAAAGTGTGCTGAGTAGAGTACCTTTATATCCCTATGCCGATCTCCCCCTGAACTGGAGATCGCATAAACAACCATACAGAGGTAGTAGCACAGGTAGCCTGGCTGCTAAACTTGTCTGCAGGGAGATAGTAATGCTACTTAACAGTGGTAAATGACATTGGTGTATATATAACATTGACAATTTTAACAAGGGTGATAAACTGCTATGTATTAAATTAACCATTATTCAGATAGCCTTCACCCACACTGTAGTAAGACTAATTGGTTAGTCTAGGAACAAATGAAATGGGCTATAGAAAGAAAAATGAGGAAGATGAAAAGGGGAAAAAAGTCACCTTTAAAGTCCTCTAGAATTATGTGGCTATAACAGTCCTTAGTCCTCTTCTTGCTGGGCAATGCAGTGGGAAACGTACGTACGAGCAGCTTCAGGATCAGTGAAAATCGACTTGGCCCCATCGTATGTAATGCGGAGCCGGGCTGGGAAGAGAATCCCAAACCAAAATCCTGGGCGATCCTTCAGCATTCGTCTGACCTCGTTGAATGCCGCATGCGCTATGGCCACTGGCGCAGTGAAATCCGCTTAGACAGAGATCGTCTTGTTGCCAGCCTGAATCTTCTGTTTGGTTCTTGCTAAGCACAGGATATTGTTACAGTCCTTATAGTAGTGAAGGCGTGCTATGATAGCCCTGGGTGGTTGCCCTTGTTGAGGAACTGGCTGTAGTGATAGGTACTATCTGTCGACCAGGGGTGCTTCATCCAAGTTGAATGCATCTTTGAGCAAATCTGAAATCACTGATGTGGAACAACTGCCAGGGGATTCAGGTATCCCAACAATTCTAATGTTATTTCTTTGTGATCTTCCTTCTAAGTCTTCACATTTATTTTGAAGAGATTCAGCCAGTTTTGTCAAGCGCTTCACATCGCGTTGTAATGTAGTTACATCATCACTACATGTGGACAGGCTTTGCTCTGCACTAGTTAGAGTGCTGCGTAACTCGGCTATGTCAGAGTTCGTTGTGTTTTTGAATTCTTCCAAACCTGATTTCAGAGCCGGAACTTCTGATTTAAAAAAAAAATCCCAGTTCGCTCTCCAGTACAGATTGGACCTTCTTTTTCATAGCATCGACTAGTTCCTTGCATAATTCAGGTTTAAATCCATCGAAATCGAAAGGCATAGTTAGAGCTGTCTTCCTCCACGTTTTTGGTCTGGCCCGTCGTAGAAGACTTCGACGTAGATATGGTTGTTTGCCGTGTTTTGTTAGGTCTGGTTGAAATCTCGTTCATCTTAGCAGTTGCAAAATGCCCTTGTTTAAGTTACTGTTTTAAAGAGATTACCTCTGGAAATGATAATTTAACCGAGTAGTTTTCTCACAGAGCTACAAATACACGTCTTACTCCATGCTTGCTCAGCAGTGCCCCCTCCAAGATAGGTATTTCTAATGATTATAATAATCTTTTCGGGTATTCCATATACACCAAGTACTTTCCAAAGTGAGTCGCAACACACACTGCCAAATGCTGCTTTAAAGTCAACAAAATTAGATTTTTTTTTAAAATGGTTGTTGCATTTCCAAACATTTCTCAATTATTTGTCTTAAGGCAAAGCTACTGGTTGGTGCATGATCTTCCTAGTCTAAATCCTGCTTGGTTCTCATGCAGTTGCTGATCTATTACATTTTTGATACTAAAAAGAACAATATAGAACACTTTTCCAGCAATACCTCTATTTTTCTCACAGATTGTTAAATCACCTGTTTTTGGTAGTTTAATTATTCCTACCTTTTTCCAATCTTTGGGTGGACTTTCTCTTCCCCAAACTAATGTACAAATTCTAGGTATCCATCCCAGTACATAGGGGCCTCCAGTTTTCAGCATCTCTGCTGTGATGTCAAAACCAGCTGTTCTTCAGCCTTTTCACAGCATTTTCTATCTCTTGGCTCATTAAGGTCTACTCTAGCTCATCCCATTCTTTTATAATGTCTGTTAATGTTCCCGATGATGGTTTTGTATTTAACAGCTCTCTAAAATTTTTGCCCATTTTGCTAACCTTGCTTTCTTATCTCCTCTGTTAAAACCAATATTTCTTCTCTTTTTACCAGTCATAAACCTGACTTTTCTGAACAATTCTCACAGATTTTCGTTTTGCTGCGTCTTCCAACAGTTTTATTTGAATTTCTATCCGTTTTATCCAGTATTTTTAAAGCTGTTTTATATAGTGTATCTTTAAGATGTTCCCATTCTGTATCTGTCAGATTCTGCTGTTAAGTCTCTCTAAGTGTGTCAAATTGTTTAGAGATCTCTCTGTGAAATGCGTCTTGATATTGTGGTAACAGAAGAGATAGACTCATAACTTTTGGTTCCTTATTTGATATAAAAAAAAGGCTTGTCTTATCCTAAGTGTCCGGCCATAGGGGTTAAAGTAAGCTGCATGGAATACAAGCTCCCCATGGCTCTTTGAGATTAAAAGCTGGGTTATTTGCTCATGGGTTTCAGTGTCCTGCATCACTCAGTATAACCCATATTTAATAATTGCCAAGTACAGGAAGGAGAGTGTTGCATTTGGCTGTAGAGTCTGATCATCAGCTACTCTGACTTGGTCAAAGGCATGATGTAGGGTCTTGTTTGTTCTAAGGGGAAGTCCTGGAGTGAATCCCTGAAGGGGGCGGGCTTCTCCTCGTATTGCTCTGATGCTGTACTGACATGGACCACTGTGAGACCGCTTACCCAGTCAGTGCCACACCAGAATCCACCATAACGTGTTACTGCAGGACCAGCCCGCTACTACATGCTCTGTTAAACCTTTAAACCCCAGCCCATCTGTTCCCCGAATTAGTGGGTGGGTGAGGCACAGGCTAACTGCTGCCTCCACACTATGTTTTTGGCAATGAAATAGAATGTGGACAGACGCTAGCAGATATTCATGAACGTCCCTGTGTACACACAACTTTCACCACTTGCACTCAGTGCTTCACCTTGAACCAGGCTTTGGTGGATTGAGGTCTGATTACAGCTGGAATCCACCAACGCATGATATGTATGCCCTTGAATGCTCCCCTGTATCTGATACACTCTGGCCGGATCGAGGGTGGTCTCTGGCGCATTGGGGATCTGGTCCACAGCTCCCACCTCAGTCACAGAGCACTGGCCCTGGAGATGCTCGGGTTCCCTGCAGTGCTAGCATACTGGCCCAGGCTGCACCGGCGGTTTGGGGATCACTCAGCTGGAGATGAGAAGACACAAGGGAAAGAAGGGAAGGGGACACCACAGGTGCGGTGAGCTGCCTGCGGGGGTTCCGGCCCCCATTTCTGTGGTGGGGGAATGGAGTGGGGATGGGGAGAGGGAGAAGGGGTGTGAATGAGAGAAGATGTAGGATGCCTGCCTGCCACTGGAACCACTGTCAAGTGGTCCTCCACCACCTTGATTGCTTGATCCAGCAATGCTAGGTGGTGGCACTGGACCCACGCTGCTGTCCCTTCTGGCAGCCCCACAGTGAACTGCTCCAATGCCACCACATTGATGATCCCTTCAGCATTGCAGTCTTCTGCTGTCAGCCGCCGCTGGCAGATGTCCCAGAGCTGTTGGCTGAAAGCAAATGGCCAGCTGACTAAATACAGTGTCGACATGTGGAAGCGCTGACTGTGTTGTTCCAGGGAGTGGCTGGCAGGATGGCTTGCTTCAAATCGGTGTAGTTGAGCCGATTGTTGACGGGGAGCTGTTGTGTGGTGAGCTGGGCTTCTCCAGATAGGAGTGGAAGCAGATGAGCCACGCGTTGCTTGACCGGCCACCCCTGCGCCTCTGCCCCTTGCTCAGGCAGCATGATTCAGGCTTCTGGATTGTTGTATGGCCCAATCTTCACTAGGGTGATATGGGGAGGGTCCGCAGCTGTAGTGGTCGAGGACACTGCTGGCGCGAGCGGGTGCCGGAACACCTGGCGATCTTCCTGTTGAGCTTGAAAGCGCTGCTCCTGCTCCTTGTGGAGGGTGATCAGGGCTTGGTGCTGTCTTTGTTAGGTGGCGGTGAGAGCATGGATAAGGTTTTTGAGTGGGGAGGACTTCATGAGTGGTTCCCTTCAGTATTCCTGGGTTTCTGCACCACTGTAGTATGTCCTGGAGGTGGGTGGAATATTGAAGTCCAGGCAGGTAATGATGTTGGAACACGTCTGTCTTTGTATTTTGAAATAGCTTTTCATACTTTCACTCCATGCACATACACACTCTAGTCAGGAGACCCCACCTCTCCATTCTCTTTATCAACACACTGCCATCACTGCTGACCTCTTCTGCTCCTTGGACCTGCCTGATCCATCCTGGTGCCCTGTGTCTGGTTGGAGTCTCATTGCATCGCTCCTGTGGAGGATGGACCCATGTGGACAGTTGAAAGTCACACTTGGAGGATGCTCTGGACACTTACAGTAATGCTTTTATGGCTGAGGACTACAGCTCACTTGCTAACTTTAGGACTGCAGTTGTCACGAACAGTTTTGCACTCAAGTTTCCATCAATGAAGAGCTTATAATATCAATGAAACTGATTTCATGTTAAAACTGTTAATGTTATAGTCATGTTGTCTGTTGTTGCCCAAATGAGGACAGGTTTGCTCATTGGGGATAGATTAGGGATAAAATTAGCTTGTTTTAAGTCGTTCAAATTCTGTAAAGCTGCTTTACGACCATGTTTATTGTTAAAAGTGCTATACAAATAAACTTGACTTGAGTTGACTTTTCACTATGTAGACAGGCTGCCCTCTATATCAAAAGATGGGTAGGTGGATACCACTGATCTCAGTAGAGAAATGTGGAAAGAGGGTGAGTGTGAAAGACTATGTTGTGCATTAAATTTATGCTTTTTTAATTTTGTACATTACATTCTGTGTTGTGCACACTGTATTGAATTTACTAATGATTTTGAAAGGACCAATGAATTTTGGCAAGGAGGCCACTGACAAAGGTCCCATGTGGACAATCAGATGTCTCTCTCCAGGTTGGAAACTTCGAATATCTCTTTTGGGTCATTCTACCTGTTTCTTTTGACATCATAATGTCTGAAAGAGCTTGTGTGTGTGTCCCCTTTCACATCTGTTCTGCGCTGCAGAACCATTCGTAAATTCTAGGTGCTTCTGACCGTGTAGAGTCCCATGGGATCAGTGGCAGTTAATAACCCATGCATTAAAAGGGGTTTAGACCAATAGATGAGTGTCAAAGAACTCTGGGTATACTGTAGACTTTTGACTGTTGCAGTCATCCTGAAGACCTTTCCAATCTCTTGGTTGGTCCTCTTTACTTGCACATTCACTTGGAGATGGTATTTGAAAATCTGTGGGGACAGATTTAATAAGGTTTAATTTGCATGCTTTTGAAAACATAGCAACAGATTGTGGCAGCACAAGGTGTAAAGTATGGATTAGGACAGTGTAAAGGATTTAATTTGTTACCAGACAACACCACCCTGGGAATTTCACCCAGGGAAATATTTTGGATATGATAACCCCCAGGGTGGCACGGTGGTGTAGTGGTTAGCGCTGTTGCCTCTCATCAAGAAGGTCTGGGTTCGAGCCGCATGGCCGGCAAGGGCCTTTGTGTGTGGAGTTTGCATGTTCTATCTGTGTTCACGTGGGTTTCCTCCGGGTGCTCCGGTTTCCCCCACAGTCCAAAGACATGCAGGTTAGGTTAACTGGTGACTCT